>JAECUM010015373.1:0-81231 GCA_016617855.1 Megalonaias nervosa
CTAATTTGTTGTTTTGTTTTTCTCGCCTTCAGAATGTAATTATAACGCCGGTCTGAGCCCATCATTTTCATGCTTTTATAAATTTTTACCTTCCATTTCAGCCGTCATTACATTTATAGTTTTCTATCGATCTACCTTCTGTCCCACTGTACATGTAAGAAAGAAATGTCAGGAACTGTTGATCCCAACCAGGGTAACTGGATATCATGATTTCTTGAGAGAGTTTTAATATATTATTATATTCTGATGACAATGAACTAATTTTCAAGGAAAAAGGAGATGCATGTGTTTGGAACAAACGTTTGGTTGTAGGAACTCTCCAATACCACATCAGCCAACTAAACTTGAGATTCGTGTCTACTTACGTTTACAGGACCTGAATAGGGTCTGATAACCTTTACAGGTTTGAATATAAACTTACGTAGTGGTGGAGACGCTGGTGCCGACTATAGAAAAAGTACCATTGTTGTTTGTTTTCCTTTTAAGTTCAATCTCTGAAGTTAAAGAACAGCGAGTATAAGTACTAAATAAATTGCTGAAACAATGCGACTTATCTTATGGAGATCAGTTAATACCTGCAATAACGTCGATAATAATATTAATGATCATTATTTGGACAATAATGTCCGATGCATTCATAATTAAAACCTTCTGCTGGTGTATCATTTACGAATTATACATTCAGGTCTGGCGTGGAATCTTGTAGAACATACATTGAAATGACACAAAATATTCTGACCCAGTTGTGGAAAACGTATAATGTAAATATAACATTAATGTAAAAAAAAGGTTAAAGTATATAGCATGCAGCTACATCACAGCACAATGAAGTGAAGACATTAGCTGCATAAAATTGTGAACCAACCAACATAGCTTTGCACTGAATGCTGGTGAGATGAAAACACGTATTGGCAAAATACAATAATATACAAAAGGGATTAACCAAATTTGCAATTTGTGATATAAAATGGACCGTATCATGTGTGAACCGAAAAAAAAGACCATTTCTTGCATACTACTAAATAACAAGTTATGGTCCCATTCTGAACAGTGGTGGATCTTTGTGCCTGCAGTTTAGATAGCACGACAGATACAGAAGATAATAACATTCTTGGAACAGTTCATTAACAGCTTTGGATTTGCTTTGAATGGGGATATCAAACAATCGACATTCGGACAGTTTTTTTAACATCCTTGGATTTGTTTTGCTTGGGGATATCAAGCAATCGGCATTCGGACAATTCATTAACATTCTTATGTTTGTGTGTTTGTGAATAATTAACAATTGACATGTCTAAAAATGCATCTGTTGTGTTTACCAACAACTCTAGCCAAACGAGAATGTGGGTTTTAACATTGTTTTTTAGGCGCATGATATCTTCTACTCATCTGTAGGAAAGAAGGAAAATGTTATCGTAATGTGACACTAAGTTAATAAATCATAACACGTGTCATATATATTTGAAAGCCTAAAACGGTGGAATTCATAAATACAGCTATTTCACGATGAACAGATATTTAGTTATCAAATATAAAGTTAACAATTGATCTCATTTCCACATTAGTGAAACATTTTAAATAGATTAAATGACAGTAGAAACGTTATGGTCTCTGTTTTGAATTTGTATACAGTGTGCTACGGGACACCAGAACACTTGAGAGACACCTGAATACTACACAGACACCAGAGCAATACGCATACACCTGAATAATACGCAGACTACAGAAAATTAACGAATTCATTTAAAAGTTGTTGTCCTGAGAGCTTAATGTAAGATAAATAGTAAAATGTATGTCAGTATTTTATAGTGTCGTGTAAAACTTTTCGAATTTCAAACTCTTAAATATAAAATATACAATAAAGGCAGTGACTTCTTAATGTTTAGTCCGATAAATCCCCCCCCCCCCCCATCTGTGTTGATACTGATGCACGATATGTTGGTCTGATGTCACCTGTTTATTAAAATGCGCAATTTTGCTGCATGCAAATCATTTTCGGAACAATCCTGCGCACACTTTAGACACATACCGGCAATTGGTAATAGCCATATCTAGGGCTAAATTTAAAATGGCCACAGGATAGATGATTGTTCTATTCCATATGGATTTACAAGTCACCAAACATAGTATTTGCTCCGGAAATATAAAGTACATGTCACCAAAAGAACCCTTCAGCCCACGGTAGCTCCACAGCCACGAGAAATACCGGTAAGTGTATAAAATGTACACCGATGTGTGCAGAAAAGAGTGGCTGCGAATAATTGCAGATTTCAATGAATAGGTGATATCAGTCCGTAACCCGAAAATCAACATCATCACGGGTGAGTGGCTGATTTATCGGTGTACGTAACGTTATCTTACATATGAATTATTTTGCAAACACAATACAGCAAAACTATGTTAAATCACCATAATACCACATGGATTTCAGTTGATATGAATAGGAGAGGAACATTTAATAGTCCTAATAAAAATAGGGTGTCATCGTTGTATACTATATAGGTATCATCCCATTGGAACCTTCTCAAACAGAAAAGAGAAAATGATTAAATTAATTACGTATATACACAGGGACCTTGATCTGTAAATGAATCATATTGGGGAAAAAACGTCGCTATGTCACATGGGCCTTATTTCCTATAACAGTTGAGAAAAATATAGGGAAGTCAATGTCTGAATAGAAAATAATATTTTTGCGTATAATAACAGGTAAATCAACTAGAGACTTCATTTGTCAAACGCTACTGTTATTTATCTAGAAAGGAAAGTTAATGTAAACATTTGTACCCTAATTTAGTGTATAGACTGAAGTACGGACAGACTCAAGCACGGACGCCATTGTGATCACTATGTGTAACTCATGTAACATGGCTTACACAAAATGCAAACCGTAAAACTCATTAAAGAAAAAAATGTAACAAAAATAAATATGCTACAGATAGCTTAATATACAAAATATCTAAATATTACCAATGTCACCCGTATGCCACGTAGATCTTACTACATACCAGTACAAAATCAATAATAAAATAACATGTATTTAGAAAATATAGGGCCTATTATTCTATCATATCATGTTAAACCTTACGAAAAGCCATGACACAAAGGCTTCATCAAATAGTGTACAACAAAATCTTTCAGCTCATTACGCAATGTTACACGGACCTTCGTCATTCACACTAACTCAACTAGCATATCGCTGCACATACATACTGCGTTACAATTACGAACATAAATGAGGGAGAAATCATGTCCATTAACATGGAGATTAACTCAAGCAAATGAAATAGTAATCTTATTCAAGACCAACTTACTTAAAGTTTGGGGATATAAACCAATCCATGTTGAAGACATACATACATACATCATACGTACATGCATACATACACACCATTTAAGGTCTGGCTCTCGCTACTTGAAGAAGGAATGGGTAATAAAGGAGAAAAATATCAAATTTTCTATATTTTGACAATTTCAGTAATTGTGACTTCATCACTGCCGTTCTGAGTCAGTGAAAAAGGTGAATGATAGCTCTCTCTCTCTCTCTCTCTCTCTCTCTCTCTCTCTCTCTCTCTCTCTCTCTCTCTCTTTAACATATTTCTGAAGCAGTGACGAATTATATTTTAAGCACCGTATGTAAATATTAATAAGTCAAGTATGTGTTCTTAAACTCAGTAAAATCTGTCTCAAGTAGGCAAACAAGTGGCATGTACGGGTTATACGTAACTATGGATTGGTCAGTTACGGGTAGATATATGTAGTCGTTACGTAAATGTAAACATGTTTATTGGCGATGACTTTAGGAGCTGGACCATTGCTGCGGTGCAGGTAAAGAAGGTAAGACTTCTATAGTTTGCAGATTGAGTGCAGTAATTTAGTTTAGACTGAACGTGATGTGTTGAGCTTTATTTTTTCATGCATATTTGCTATGTGTGCATTGACGTTTACGAGTACTGAACTATAACCTAAGGAATACACATTCTCAAGAAATGCCCCAAACTAATAATTGTAACAATAATTACCGTTAGAACAGGACAGTTATTCATTTACATTAGTAACATAAAAATCTTCTAAAATGCGTTATAGAGAGACAAATCTTCACAGCAATTTCGTTTGTAAATAAATTTGAGGTGCATGGAGATTTCTCGAAATCCAGGTACAGTTACAACAGGAATATAGCTCCACCCCATAAACTGAATTATAAAGTCATGCTTCATAACTCCAAAAATATGGCGAAGTCATTTTAGGTGGTTGTGTATACTTGCCCATTTGACCTTTTCATAAGTTTATAGTACTAACCCTGGGTGTGTTCGAGATAGAATCATTGTCGGAACGATGACTGTAAATGGAAAGAGGATACCGACCGAGTGAACATGACTAACTGCACTGCGGAAAATATATACTGGTCCACTGGTCAGAAGTGTTATCAGTCTCTAGATTCCTCTCTAAGTCACTATAAATCCGCTTCTGCGCTTGTCGATTGGAAGCCGAGGTGCATATAGGGACCAGTGATGTAACGACAAACGGACAGATGTTCCTGTAATTGCCTCTGGAGAATTTCCCGTTCTCTTCTTAGCAATCGTATCTGATTTCTCAAAGACGTATTGTCAGACTCGAAATTCTGCATTTTCTTAAACAAAAAGGATATACATTTATCATGACAGGGTTCAGGAAAGAGTTTTCCAAGCATTCGTCATGGAACGAGTGTGATGCAAAAATTACTCGTCCCTGTCCGCATTATACAAAATAGAGTACACGCCGTCACTAGGCTGCTTACTCTTTTACTAAAGAACCAAAGGTTCTTGATGCAAGCTTAATGCTAAAAGGGGTGAAAGCCATAATAATAGTATGCTCTAATGCATGGCACCTTAGATGAGCTTATGAAAAGACATAAGGTTTGTTGCAATTGCAGTTGCTGAGTGTTATTCGCGTTTACAGTGAAAGCTTGTATAAATCTTGATGTCATAATTTCCTTGTCAGTTACCTATCACACATCGTTATGAATTTGATATATTGACGTTAAGAGATTTAAAAAAATGAAAAATAAAACAGTGTATGATTTTTGTGTACTCAGACATTATTACGCTTGCCCCAGATCACAAACATTTTGAAGACTGTTCCACTTTATTAATATATTGTCACGTCATAAGAAAGTACGCCAGCTGATATTTATGTAAGCTTGTAATTACTTTCCACAAGAAAAATGTCAGTAAGTTCAATTGGAAAAAAGAGTTCCAAGCGTCTAAGTTTCAATGTAATTTCGTACTAAATAATGTATCTTTACCTGTGTGTGTGTGTGTGTGTGTGTGTGTGTGTGTGATTTGGATTTTTAACGTAGCTTTAATAATGCTTCTGTCATATCGCTACAGCTGTTGGTACCATTTTTATAAGTCTTTGATATGACTCGGCCGGGGCTTGAACTAGCGACCTCCCGCATCCGAAGCGGACTCTCCAACCACCAGGCTACCGTGGCGGTCGCATCATTATCTAAACTCCGTTCTATACAACTACACAAAGGCTCCATTAAAGGGAGGCCGTCGATTGTCCGACAGAAAATGGAGCATTTCTAGGTCATAACCCTAACCAGATCTAGGCTTTATAAATACGTGCATTTTGTGAAAGTTAGTTGGAAAATGATCGAGACACTTAAAATACTCATGTTGGCAACATTTAATCTTGTGACACGTAATTATATTCTTATAGAAATATCTGCTAACATCGTCCCTTTTGGCATGACAATGTATCAATAATGCAGTCTTGAAAATGTCGATGATATGCGACAACAGCAGCATTGCCTGACTAGACGAAAAATCATAATTTTGACATTCTCTGTCCCTTAACTTCTTAAAGATCACTCTTAAAGATGTGCCATAGCTCGTTGAAAGGTAATCTTTCTCCACATCACAGTAATTGCTAAATTACTGAAAAGTGCCACTTTAAATGCCAACAGTATTAAGAAATAAAAGGCTAAGTGAGAAACGGCAAATTAATATGATTGCAATATTTGGACAATTTCTTATCAAGCTTACACCAGGTACCTGTATAAAAATGAATTTTTTTCCAAAGCAACATGTTCTAAACTGACAAGTTGTTAAATCAGGAACATGTTATGTATAACTAATGTACTCAAAAATATTAAGAGATGTTGAACTTTTATGTTTCAGGATAACACATGTACTCCTACGTATTCTCAGGCTGTGAATCTGCATCTGCTCAGCCCAGGTATGAGCTCTGTAATGTATATTTAATTTGTATTGTTTGTTGGCTTTTCTCCGTAATTATATGTTATGCATGTCTGTATTTTCTACTTGACCTTTCTCCAAAATCAAGTTTATGGTGTACCAGACTAGTGAAATTTATCTTGTAAACAATATAATACATAGCTAATATGTATATATAAATGTGGATTAAATATTCAGATTATTATCAATTGCAGCAAACATGTTTTCTTCAATTTGAGTTCAAAATATAGTCATTATTTTGACCTTAGAAACTTCCAGAATGGAAATTTCCCATTAAGTAGACAGGGTATTTCCAGAAAATGATAATTATGACCTAGTTCAAGTAGATGGGTATATAATCTTGTTTATATTAGGATTATTCATTCTTGCCTTAATATTTCAAGCAGAATCAGTCTTTTTGTTGTGTTTAGCTTTCAGGTTGGTTGGAGTTATTGTTTCAAATTATTATTCACTGTAATTACAAAGTGCCCACTAATATTCTTGACTAAAAATTTAATTTGGAATTATAGTGATATTCAGACAAAGACATTTACGATTACATTTTTGACATTACTGTTATACGTCGAAAGACTCTTAACACATTCCACATTCAAGACCATTGGCACATTAGCACATTGGACACTACAGGCATATTAACACATTGAATATTGGAACTTATTTGGAACACAACTGGAATTCAATTGGAGCTTTGTACAATTGGACTTGTGATATTATTCTTGAGGATATTTTGGAGAATTTAATTCACAATACTGTAAGTTTTGTTTAAAATTTTCACTTTGTATTCTAGGGAAATAAATTATTTGTTGAATTTTATGAGCTCGTTGGTGTGTGCTCTTTTCTGTTATTTAGTTAATGCCCATAGAGTAGTAACAGCACGTAGTAAAGGCTTAATCGACCCAGCCAATTTCTGTTCGGTCAGAATGAATCAACTAGAGGTTTTTCATGAATCTTTATTATCATCATCAGCTTCTTCTTCTTCTTCTTCTTCTTCTTCTTCTTCTTCTCTCTCTCTCTCTCTCTCTCTCTCTCTCTCTCTATTTGAGCGGATATCACAATAGGAAATAGAGATCGATACTTACGAAGCAGTTTGCATTATTCTTATTCATATGGGTGAATTTCACATAATTTTTCACCTAGATACTATACCTTTACAATTTCAGACGGTTTTTAATCACTAATTCAGAAAGATTTGAACAAGTAAAAGACTTACATTTCAAACAGTTTTCTGGACAGAAATTTCTACTTAATGCCAAGATTTTATTCATCATTTTAAGCTGGTCTACAGGTTGCAGTAAATCTTTAATCTGTGGAAAGTCTTTCTCTTATAAGTATGGATCTTATTCAGTGTCAAGTTTATATTTCAAATCTTTTCTTTTCCTAATGTTCCCTATCTAGCTAATAAATTCCTAGACCTCTTCCTTCTTTTTTCTTCCAGAACACAATAGCTTACCTTCTGCAAGTTTGTTTCCAGTATATTCTGCCTTTCTCGGAATCTTCTTGCTGCCATTCTATTCTGTATTCGTCTCTTTTCTGCCTTTTCCTTTTCTTCGTCTGTCAGCTAATAATAATAATAATAATAATAATAATAATAATGATTCGAATGATATATTTTATCCACACACATTGAGTGTGCGAACATATCCTTTAGCCTTTCAGTTGAATGAAATTTCTGAACAAATGTTGAAAATTCTGACAAGAATGGACAACATAGAAAATGGACTCAGATACCATTGACAGAAGCAGAAAGCTTAATTCCGTGATCGCTTCTTGCGTTACCTCTGCTATCAATTCATCTTAACGCGAAACTCTAAACACATAGATTTTAGAAATGCAGACAACATTTTTTATTTCCAAAACTAACACTTGGGTTTTCCATAACTGCCGTATCAGAGGGTGTAAGAAGCTGCAAGAGAGGATATGTTGATAGACTTTTATGTTTAACGAGAAATTGGCGTCAAAAATTGAAACGGTCATAAAATGTGCAACGAAGTGATTACTTTGTAACTAAATGCCAAAAGGAAAGGGATAACGAAATAAAATTCCATCAAAGAATTTCTAATACAAGAATGCTCGATCAGAAATGTAATGCTTATATTAACATTGTACCAAAGTCAGTATACCTCAGCATTTGGTTTTCCATTAAACTCAACCATTAGTTCTTTCTTTCCCTCTGCCATCCTCTTAAATTGGATTCTGTTTTTTAATTCCTCCTTTATTACTGGCATCATATCGTTGCTTTCGATCGCCTTCACGGCTGTGGCACTTAGACCGTGGTCAATAGTACCAAACCCAGAAAACTCGGGGAATTCATGCAGTGTTAACGGCAGTGCACTTGCTGCCGATGCTTCGCGATCAAACATACTGTCCATATAAAGGGTAACGTTGACAATGGAATTAGATCTTTCGTACATGGTTAAGTCTGAAATAAATAAAACATACGTTTCAATCCGTCCTCTAATCAATAATAATAATAATAATAATAATAATAATAATAATAATAATAATATTCATTACAGATTGCTTTGGTCTTTCCTTGCTTTACTCCTTTCCCACTTACTCCATTTGTTTTCCTCTCTTAGACCGCACACCCCACTTCCTCGCCACATTTGGTTAAATGTAGAAAAACACTTTCTATTTTTATTTTATCATCTTCTATAGAAATGAAAGCAACAAACACTTTATGGCAACGGAGGGTGTTTGGGGGATCATCTTTAATGACACGCACTTGAAACAATATGTAATTATACAGACGTGCAATATTATGATTACTGCGGTATAATGGGATTTTTAAAAAAAATTAGGTTATATTTACGTCTCCAGCTATAGATTTGTAAGATTTTAGTGACTGCTTGTTTGATTATGGGAAGTCGGTATTGGGGAAATATTTTTCAACCAGTGTAATTGACCTTTTTCTAAGAACAGACGTCATGGCGTAAATTATTGATAACATTTATGATGGCATGGATTATTTTTGTATTTGAGATCAGATCAGAGCCGCATAAATGGGCATGTCGCCAAGTAGTCTCTATCCTAAATTGAAAGGTATTGACTGGTTGTGCCTTTCAATGTGAAATATTCATTACAGGGACTACTGATTTGAACCATGGAATCATTGAGAAGGGGTTATTCCTTTATCTGGAGATGTCTTTGATTGTTGTTATGAAGGTAATGTATCGGAAGGGCACATGTGAAATTTGGCTCAGAATTGTGATTCGGTTGGCCCAAGGATGGAATCGGAATGTAGTTCCCTGCATTTCGTGTTTGAATTGTTTTTCTATTTCATGGTGTGAATTATTGACGTTAGGCAACGGAATACTAACAAGGAGAAGCCAGGCAATTTTGAAGTTGTGATGCAAATGTTAAGTTGTGATATTGTGTGGTCATTGATTGAGTAAAGGAAAATTATTCGTAGTCTTGGCGCGTTAGGAGAACTTCCAGTTGACAACGACTGTTGTCTAGAAGTCCGTAGATATAGGGAAAAACAATGGACTTCCATCCCAGTAGTCACTCGAGTGCTTGATTCACTCGGTAGAGAGACCCCTTGCGAGTAACAGCATGTATATAATGTATACTCTCTCTCCCCCACCCCCTCGACGTGTTTTATACTCCGTTATACGCTCTGCCATCTAATAAATTCATTTAGACTCATTTTTATAAGTGTCGATCTTTGTGTTGTAAAATCGTGACTAAGCATTACTGAAGCTATCGCTGTCTTGTTTCTGTTGTTGTTGTTTTCATACTGGGCAGAGTGTGGAATTTGATTTTAGATGGGTACATGTACAGACGTCACTATAACGTGTCCCGAATATTGATCTGTAATTATCTTTAGTCAGGCGTTCCTGCCGATACACATGCTTAATAATCAAATGACGGGTATCTTACGTCAGTCGAATCGGCAAAGACTGTTTTTATCTTGGGCATTTTTCATGAGGCCTCACGCTGCTTTGGATATGATATGGTTACACAGAAATGTATAAATGAATGGGCGTATTCTTCTCCCTTTTGTTATCATTACTTAAAATCTCTTTATTTAATTTTTCTGTACGTGGATGATTGTTAAAGATGAAATATATGCCATAGAGCTCGGTATGTATTTCATTATGGATCGGTTATTTACGACTTAGTTGTGTGTTGCAAAGTATAAAGGCAAATTAGCCGCGACAACCGGATCACACTATATATACCTGATTTTATTACAATTTGTTTCCAGTTATATATATATATATATATATATATATATATATATATATATATATATATATATATATATATATATATATATATATATATATATATATATATATATATATATATATGAAAAGCAAACTCGCTTGATATTCTTTCTTTATTACTCTCTTGGGTTTTTTGGGGGGGTGGGGGGTGGAGTATACCGGATTACTGAGCATGTCGTCGGGTTCCTTTTGTTTCTGTTTCCTTTCGGATTTTTCAGCAAATTTGGTACGGAAGATCAAGTTGTACTGACACACCGAACTACTGAGCATTTCGTGAGGTCCCTTTGTTTAATCCTGGACATTTAGTTGAATTTGTTTCTAGCTCAAGAATATAACAAAAATGATCAGATTTTATTGTAATACTTTCCTTCAATTTCTAGAGATCTCCACGACAATTTCTCAGACCAGGGAATTTATATTTATCATTTTTCATTCTACAAATACGTGTATAAATATGGAATATGGTAAGAATAAAGTCTGTTTCATATATCATTTCTAAATAAGCATTCCAGATCCGATGGAACACATCATCCCATAACCTACTTATCACAAATCATTCCACATAAAAATTTAGTATTTTACCTGGAAAATGTTTAGGTAAAGAGTACCTTTATCTGCATCAGACAACTTAGCTTTTGTGAAGAAAAAACATAACAAATTATGATGTATCAAATATATTCGAAACCTTGAACCTTAAGGTGATCACGATGTAAAAGTCAATTTTCATTCACCTTTCTCATATAACAGAATACAACATAGAATGTTATGGAAATGAATTTTGGTCCCTCGTCCTGGTTCTCTTTTTGTGTCTTAGGTTTTAACATAAGTTTAAAGTAAACAAAAATTTTGTATTCCTTTCTTTAGCTTTATTTTGTGTTCAGATTAAATTTGAGAAGAATCTTTTATTTAAATTATTCATTGGAATTACAACATCAAGACTGTTAGCACAACACTATTTCGGGCTAATATCACAATAGAAATTTCAAGATTGCATTCATTCGGAACATCACTGGAATTCATTCGGAAGACTCTATATTTTTGGACTTATGATAGACCTTTAAGAACTTTTTGGGATTTCTTTTTAAATTTTTACTTTGTTTTCCAAGGAAATAAATTATTTGTTGAATTCTACTAAACTTGCTGCTTTTCGCTCTTTTATGTTACTTAGTGTAAAACCAGAGTCGTAACATATCGGAAACATGGACCATAAATTGTGACGTCATGGTACTCCATTTGATTTCATTATTTATTATTTAAAAGTATAATGTTCATCAGAAAGACGGGAGATTTAAAGTGTTTTTGTAAATCGACAGTATTGTAAAATGCTGCATGAAATAATTGCTGTTTAGGTGGCATATATGTATAGTTAAATACACAGACTCTATGGTCACAAACTTAAGTAACAGAAAAGAAGCAAAACTAACAAGTTTCTGTAAAACTTAAAAAAAAAAACAATTTAATTATCAACGTCATAAATGAAACGTGTGAGAGGAACTTACAGTATTATGAAGTAAATCCAAACTAGTCTCTTTAATTGTCTATGAAAGTCCTAAACAAATGAAAAGTTCCTTATAAATTTCAATACCGGAAATGTACTGGTCCTTCATGAACCGTGACGTTTTCAAGATGGCGTTGTCCAAAATAATGTATAACAGTTCCAAAATAATATTATTTGTCCAAATAATGAGTACTTTCCATCACCACTGAACAGTCCAAACAATTGTTTGTTTTTTTTTTCTCTCGAAAAATATCTAAGTACGACATAAAACACGTCTGCAGACTTACATAAGGAACACAATAAGTGTGAATGACTCCAGAAATTGGAATGAAACAGAATGCTTAATTTTCTTCTTATATACACCGTATATTGCGACTGTACTTCGCAATAAACGCCATGTGACAGCATACACTATTGATTTTGATGAACTAAGCATATTCACGTGACCTCACGCAACCAATGGAAAATTATTCTCGAAACTTCCATATCTTATCAGTCACTGAGAAACTACGCCATATGCGCCATTTTAAGTCTTATTATAACGATTATTATTACTAATTGTCAACACGTACGAAAACATCTATTATAAATCCTGTGTCATACTATATTAAAATCACTTAGGCTAGCCTGAACTGAAGATATTCTGTCCACATTACAGCCATGAAAAGAAATTATAAAAATTCGATAAAATCATGTAATGTGAGTTACAGAAAATATAGATATGCATAACAATATGTATGTTGTTGTTGTTGCATTTAACGCCATTTTTCAGCACAAGATAGGCTATACATGGCGGCCAGTATAAATGGTGGACGAAGAAGCCAGGAAAACCCCGGAAAGAACCACCAACCCACGAGAAGCTACTGGTAAGCTTTCTCACGTACCCACATTGACCGAGTTCGAGACTCGAATCCACGCAGACAGAGGTGAGATGGCAGTGATCTGTAACGGTGAGCGCTTTAGACCACTAGGCCACTCGGAGCCCCACAATATGTATGTATGTATGTATTTATGTATGTATGTATGTATGCATGCATGCATGGAGAGATAAATGCATGTGTGAATGTATAAATATGCAATATGAGTTACAGAGTTATTTACCCCTGTTCTGTTTTAAACCATGATATAATTTGATGCATAAATGTTGTATCACATTGCCTCAGAACTACTCAATTCATCCCGCCCCCCCCCCCAATTTATTTCATCCTTGTTTTATCTAACCAACTGGCAGATTCAGCATTTGGTAAGATATCATCTACCAAGAGTTTCAAGTGCCCTTTCGCAAAAGCACTAATACAGTTACTAACTAAAACAGCACAAAATAATATATACATCAAGTTTGCTAACTAAAATGTACTTGTTTCTTTTAATTAATGTTTTGTCAATATCTTAATATTTCAACTTAAAAGTTGCGTGCAGTAGAACCATAATGTCACACGATTGTTGGTAATGACAAATAAAATGGATTACCAAATACTACTACTACTACTACTACTACTACTACTACTACTACTACTAATAATAATAATAATAATAATAATAATAATAATAATATCAGTAACAGTAGTATATAGAAAAATATAACAACTACCACCATGCCCGTTTATCCACCCTACACCGGGGCTGGTGGTTAGTGCGCATAGGTACCATCACATTCATTTGAGCAAAAAGCTACAAAGCACACCAGTTAATGGAACCCACCAAAAATTTCTGTAAGCCCACAGGACTCAGTTATCCGAAAATGCTACTTGTTCAGTCTATAAAAGAATGAAGGCAGATATGAACAGTAGCCGCTAGCAAGTTTACTTGCATAATTAAAACTTAAAAAATATAGAGAAACACACACAAAATAAATATTTATATCATATATGTAAAATTGGTTTGAAATTATTTAATTCAGCATAACATGACCACGGCTCCCTGACCAGGACAATGATGCTTACTGTCCAGTTCCATATATAACTCATCTAAAAACTGGGCATCATAATTTATGTGCTGTCATTAATGACCAATCTGAATTATAGTCAGAACATGAATAAGGCTATGATCCATTGACTTGCCATCAATGACAGTATCAAATCTACACCCAGATATTATGTACGTTCTCCGTGTTTTTCCGTAGGTTTTTAGTTCACGCGATGTTAAAAACTTGCCTACCTGAAAGTATCCTTAACTGAAAAGTAATAGTAATCGCTTGCCCTTTCAGGTTATATTGTGATGAGATACACACAAATATGTACTCCTTGTCACACGGCAGTTTCCTGACAAAGATAAGTTCGTGTTTCTATTCCGCGAAATTACTGAATTTGTTTTGCATACAACATTTCTCGGAGAACAGGGCGTACGTCACTTCTCCAAGGTCATGTGCCCCAAACCGCAGGATTTCATGACTGTAAATCATGTCCATGAACATTCCTTAGCATGCACCATATTAGTTGCTTCGATCCGCTAAAAAAGTGTACTATCAACTTTACGTATTGTCTAATGGTAGGCTGAGATTCCCCGGTTTAGAAACGGAGAATACTCCAAAGTCTAATAGTTTTGCGGAGAAAGAAAGACCAAAGATGAGTTAATCATGATGGAGTCTCACTTATATCTTCTCGAATTCTCAGATTATCGATAATTACCTTTTTCTCAGACATCTTAAGGCAATAGTTCAAGTAGATTGTTATAGATCATATTATCTTTTAGTACATGAACGAGTACGATTTTGGATCTTATCTTACTTTGGCATTATTCCATAACCCCAGTTCAGACCTAAGCCGTTCTTGCTACCAAAGCATAAGGTATTAGCTATATACATTGAAGAATCAGGTAATTAAGGTAAAATAGTCGCAAGGACATGGTTTAAATGGGTAGCAACAGAAGTTGCATACAAACAACATACAATTCAAGCATGCCAAAAAACTGATCCCAAGATTTTTCAAGGAAAACCTGCCCATATTTTGTTTGCTTATTCCAAATATCACAAGTAATGTTTACCCATTGTATTTGCTGATAACATTCACCTAATATAGTTTTAATGACAGATTTTCACCACTTGAAATTACTTACCTATTCCTCATCCAAATATCAAACTGTCCATTAGTGGTTCTAGGACAGCGTCATAATAAAACGGTAAATTATTACTCACATTACATTTCTTAAGATGTTTTATTTCCATTTTATATTTTATAAGTTGACTGAATTGTAATTACATACCGCACGTGTTGTCATGTGTTTTGTGCGAATCCGTTAATCTGGATTTGTCTCTTTATCTGGAAAGTGTTACAATCCAGATTGAACAAACTATTTCTTTTCAAATGTGGTATATCGTTCTATATTAGTTAATATTACAAGCAAACTATAAACCTCTGCTATTGTTTTGTTTCTTTGAAGTGTCTGTTTATCTATATGTTGAAAGATTTAAGACGATTTTATAAAAGCTGGCTGTTTAAAAATTGTATTAAGCCTAACACTAGACAGACTTTCATATCACAAAGTTTGCAAAGGTGATAGATGACTGTGATTGATAATATCAGTAAAGTATCCGTATTATGTATGATTGAATCAAAGAAGAAGAAGAATGACTGACAATAGATGGTTAAATATATCGGTCATAATCAAATGCGAAAGAAATGCTTAAGACTTACATATTAAGTATCATCTGTTTTGGGAAGAAGGTCTTCTTAGCTACTTAACTTCTGCGCGACACGAAAAGTTTACTTAAATATGAATAAAGATAGTATAATGTTCCATTTGTTCCGCATCCAAATCATGAGTGTTTTTGAGTAATTCCGGATAGTATTCTTTTCGTAGAATTCATTCTCATATTTGACATAAACGTTATTAATAGTACCTGTTAACCAGTCAGCGACCTTATTGACCTCTTGAATACAATAGCATAATTTTGTTTCCTTAACGTTTTCGTCCCGTGACTAAACAAAACGTACGAACGTGACTAGCAAAGGGCACAGTCCATAATTTTAGTAATGGGTGGAAGGCTGAATTTCATGTCACTAAAAAACGCATCTATCGATAAAAATGTTTGCTTAATCACTTTAAGTTCAAAGATCCTGAAGTTACTAACCAGGTACAGAGTTTACGGAAATTTGCAGAGAGAAATGGCTATAAAATATTAGTGAGGCCAGAGCTTTCCTCTTTGAAGCATGATTGCAGCAATGGGCTAAAACGTGATCAGCATTCATAGAAAACATATCTATCAATCTTTATATATAAAACACATATTTCTATAACATGTGATAAGACAAGCAAAATGCATATAACAGCAATCACACTTTACGTTGTACATAGTTTTACAATATCGTTTACCCGTATTGTTATAGATCTATAACAGTATTTCTTATATTTATGGCGACAGTCATTAGGTTTATTTTGTTTTTGGCATCCCCCACATTTCAGCAAGAAAACTGAGATACAAGTATCAACTATCGAAACACATTTTCAGCTATATATATTATTTCGTTTCTAATGCAAATTACCATGCGGAAAGGGCTTAAAAATCTTACATTTCTTGAAAGTATTTGGACCATATGTATTGAAATATAAAGGTAGGTAACACATTTTTAATGCATTTGTGCATACAAATATCAGACCCATTCATTATAGTATTATAAATCTTTCATATGTTTTCCTGTATATGTCCATCTTTCATAACGCTTTAAAGGACCATAATGTTTGAAATCTCTATTGTTTTATTGTACCCGTGTCCGTGTGTGTGTGATCTGGATGTTTAAAGTAGCTTTAACCATTTTTCAGTCATATCGCTACGATGTCTGCAGCGTGGCAGCCTTTAGTGATGTCTAGCACTGGAACATCATGCCGCAGATATTTAGCATTATGTCCCACCCAGTCACATTATCCGGACACCAGGCAGACCAGTTCCTAACACAAACCTCGTAATGCTGAGCGCCAAGCGAGGCAGCTGTTAATACCATTTTTGTAAGTGTTTGTTATGACTCGGCCGGGGATCGAACCCACGACCTCCCGCATCCGAGGCAGACGCTTTAACAACTAGGCCATCGGAGCGGTCCAAATTAATTAATAGACATATTACATGTGGCGACTATGAAGGTCCAAATCGGTTTTAGTGAACCATGACCTCTGGCACCCGTGGTTTTAACGCACCAAGACTTCAAGCAACCACCCCATCCGTCCCAACCCCCACCCCATCATTACGCTACTGCATGTTCCTGGGGATGTGTAAAATGTTTATCACAACATTGTCAAGGCATGATAACTAGGCAATCGTTTACTGGTCTTGGAGTACATAACCCCTTGTTAATGTTACACTTTGTCTTAATATCGTCACCTATGTTTGTTACTTTATTTTTTCCTTGATTTATTACGATTCTTGACATACACCGGTGAATTCAGACTGTGTTCTGTTCTTTTATTTTGCACACATTTTGTAATTATAAATCCCTTAGTGTCTCTTCTAGTATTTTATTAATTTATCTTGAGTCAACCAAATCACCTGATCCCATGATTGAGAAGTTTTCCTTTAACAGCATGGTCTCCTATTATATAGCTTTAGGATCCGCGGTAGCTCAGTTGGTAGAGCATTGCGCTCGTAATACAATAGTCGCAGGTTCGATACCAGCCCACACGGGTTGCTTCGTCTTGTCTTTGGGGGAGGCACTCCTCTGATTGTTCCACAGCTTGGTGTAGTGAGTTATTGTTTTCACTGTGCCTTTAAAAACCAACCAGCCAACTTAAAATCTATCTTGGAAACGGTTTAAAATGCCATGTAAAGAGTTTTGAGTTTATAAAAATTTGCTGGTCAAGATGGAGAAATTAGTGAGAGACAAGTCTGAGGGCCTTAGCTTAGTATATTAATGAAAAGTCTGAGGGCCTTAGCTTAGTATATTAATGAAAACAAACGAGAAGAAGACGACACATGAGGGGAGAAGGAAAATTCAGATTTAAAGCACTTAAACTGCGTTATCGCCAATTGAACGAGGACAAAACCCTTCCTAATGTCATGCTTCAAAAAATATATATCCTCAAACAGGCCGATTTGTGTTAACTGTAGCGAAAATCAATTCACTGTGAGCAAGTTCGGCAATGAAAAGATGCTGGAATTGCTATTTTTGTATTTTAAATGAGTTATCGGAAATTAAGTACCGGAAGTGTATGGTCCCCTAATCTTGACGACAAATGTGTCTATTCCCGTAATAGTGACGTCAAACGTATATATTTGTGGTAAAGTGTCGGGTAACATTGCTTTTGACAATTATATTAAGTTCTGAGGTATTATTCAAATAACTTCCCGCAACACGAGTTTCTAGGAAAGGAAGGTACTTGTTATATTGATCCATATATTAGATAATACGTGAGGCATCTCAGTTACTGAACGACAATAATTCTCTCCGATGCGTCGTAAATGATTTACATTTCTATGCCGGCGTTTTTTTTTGGGGGGGGGGTTGTTGGTTTTTCCTTTTTGTTTTTTAGTTTAGTTTTCTTGAGAGGGGGGTTGGGTGGTTTGCTTTGTTTTGTTTTGGGGTTTTGGGGGTTTTTTTTGGGGGGGTGCTGGGTTGGGGGTTGTTTTGTTTTCCTTATTTAGACTTTTTAAGAATTCGTATTGTTATTGCACATTCTGAGGTCGTTGCCGTTGAAATAAAATTTCTTGCATTATGCATCCCTCTCTCAATTTTCTTAACTTGCCCATTGCAGATTTCAGCATCTCCGAACCGAATTTGAGTTTGTCCTGGGAGTCGGGAAGTAGATTTGTAAAACTCTGATTATTATATTATATTATATTATATTATATTATATTATATTATATTATATTATATTATATTATATTATATTAGTACACTAGCTATATAGACATTAGTTTTCTTCCTTTGAAATAGTAAAATTTCCTGTGCGGGTCGCAAAATGTATAATGTATGAGAAGACTAAGTAAAAAGTTCATTATTGTTTACAATGCTATTGAGATTATTGAGATAGTTATAATTTACTCCCACGTGTGCTTTTAGTTGTATCAGTATTATCGGAATAATTATTCTAATATTTGAGATCAATTATTTAACTCAATTCACTTCTCTGTTAGACAAACATACTACATGAATAGAGGCTGTTCACACCAGATATATACAGATAAAACACGCTTAAGAAAAAATACAATTTCCTTCATCATTCTACGGTTGTTCTTCCAAAAATACTCCACTAGTTATTTTATATTCAGTTTGTTATTATTGTTATTATTATTATTATTATTATTATTATTATTATTATTACATCTACTATTATTGTTATTATTATCATTAACTATTGTTATTATTATTATTATTATTATTATTATTATTATTATTTTTCACTTTCCTCACCTTGCATTTAAATGTACAGTATATGCGGATATGATGAAAAAGGTTTATACAAATCCGCTCAATCTGTTCCTGTACTCCAAAATTTTGCAACGAAACCAAGAAAGCGAATCAAGTGTGTACATTTCCTAGAACTAACTGTACAAGTAATTTTCGTAGATGCACGTGCATTCTGTTATGGAATTATATGACTGACATATAGTTTTTGCTATCTACATTATCTTCATATATGGTATCATTTGATGACGACGACAACAACGACAAAGATAATGAAAATTGTTATCTTTAGTTTGAGTAACTTGTTCTTGTTCTTGAATTTTTCTTTATACTACTGCTACTACTACTACTACTACTACTACTACTACTAACAATAATGATAATAATTTTAATAATAATAATAGTAACAATATTATTATTATTATTATTATTATTATTATTATTATTATTATCATTTGCAATGTCAGAATGACTTTATAATTTTAGGCTGCCAAGAACTAACTAGTCTTTTATTTTTGTTCTTATTGAACCTGCCAATGTAAATAAAGACCTTCATGTATGGTACGCTATTTTTCTTCCTCTAATTTGTATTAGTCACTTAAATCTTCTATTCAATGTGTCATCACAGATTATCGTTAGATGTACCCATGGGATGACAGCTGGGTTAAATCGGAAAATAACACCTTCCGAAACGCAAATGTTGAAAGAGTACGCTTTCTTCTTGACCAGGATGATCGTAATGTGTCACGTACGCACAATATGACGACATGATGTTTGCATGAGGCAGATGAAAATAATAATGCTTTCATATTATAACATATTTTGCCATAATACGCACGCTGGATGTTGATAAATACCATGACAACAGTGTTACAAATAGCGTTGCAACAGTACCTTTCATCATTGGAAAGGCATATGTTACTGTTACATAAACAAAATAAACAAGATATCCGTTGCAATTATATTGTGAGACGTTCTCCTTTAAAATCTTATTCATTCAGTAATTTATCTTCGAAAATTTATTTAAAATAATTCAATTGTTCAAATTAAGGATACATTGACATATTCCTCAATGATCACATATAGACAAAATTGTTACTGAAGTCTCATTTTTCACTTACTTTTTAAATGGGGCGTGTTGGGGCGGGGCAAAGGATGGAAGAGACATTTTTATTTTGGCTCCTTTTTACAAAGTCCTCTGGCTAATATTAGGCACACAGCAGCCATTTGTAAACAACCATTTTCGTATCGCTTATTGTATAATAAATGGATATTTTGTATGATTTAACTAATTGTTTGCAGCAGAAGTACCATCTACGATGCATAGACATGTTTCTCCTAACTAGATATGATAAAGTCCGCCATGCGTGGTCACGATTGCCCGATTTGCATCTTTAAAATTTTTAATAACTTTCGAAACAAAGCAATTCTAAATATTTACAAAGCACTAATAAAAAAAGTATTACAAGTCAATGGAACAGGCAATAACAAAATTTATTAAATGAAGGGATGTTGCTGTTACCAGGCTGACCAAATTATGGACATTTTTTATTCATTTTTGAAGATGACTGGCGTGATACCATTTATACTGTAACAAAGTCGATTTTGAAGACAATTTATGCCATTTAGATGTAAGTGTCATAAAACGATATTTTTTCCAGAAATAGTTATTAATAAGGGCGAAATAGACAGGATTATTCTATCACCGATGGGCGTGTTAAATTTCGGGCGGTTAGATAAAGTTAATCTGATTGACTAAGCTAAGTGAGGGGTGTGTGCTTCCCAGAGGAAAGTCAATGTTTTAAGAATTTCCCTAGTGAAATTTGTCAGTTCAAGAGAGAAATACGGCGAACTGACCTGTCACCAACATTGACTTTGGAAGGACCGGAAGCAACCAATTTATGCAGGCATTCGATCATTCACTCGATTCTATGATAAAATTTGTGTTTTCGCTATAACAGAACGGCTAATTGCATTTCTTATAAATGTTTTAATTATATTTCAACAGAAAGTGTCTTCTTCAAACTTCATGTTCAATTTCATTTTGTTTATGCATTTGATTAAATTGTTATATTTAATACGAGGGCTCGTGTTGTTCTATTCTATATCTCTGCTCAGATCTCCGTTATTCCATCCATTAATTTCATATTTTATTTTATTATTTACCCGATCCGGGCAATAACATCGTTGTCGATCATCTCCTATATAATGATAACTGAAAAAAAGCGCCACATAGCAAGTGGACGCCCTAATATATGCGAATTCGTTCTTCTATAAAATATTGGCGTTCTTAAAAGAATTCTATTTTTCTGCTCCTTGGGTTTATTATCATTGAGCTGCCATTACTCTAACTTTTTTTAAATTAATACACAAGTAATTTTCTTATAAACAGATGCGCTTACGACATTCCAAATGTCCATTGAAAGGAAATTGGACTAAATAGTTCCTAAACTCTAGTTCATACCATTCGAACAGGATTGGTTCTGGACCCCATATTTCCGATTTGCGGGTTTGGGTTGTTGTTTTTGCTTTTGTTTTAGTTGGGTTTTTCTTTTCTTTACGCGAAACTCTTGCGAAAAACAGTTGCTATGTACATTATATCTCCCAGCAGTAGTGTCCGCCAAAATCAAGGACATTAATATAATTAAGGGGTTAGTTAATACAATTTTACATTAACTAAATAATCGATGACAATTTTAATTAAGACAATATTGCTTTGTCAACATTTTAATCTGTGTATTGCATTGGCATCAAAGAAAATCATCGTAGGAACACGTTACACAAACACAAAATCGGAAGAAACCCATTAAGATCTAATTGGTCAATAAGATACAAATAAGATACAGCTCAAGTTTTATTGCCCACAGGTACAGGTTAGAAGAGCTACAATTTAATAAACAATTTTGCCTTCACTAGTGAGCAATTGGATATCTGACATCTAACGATTTTCATAAAAAAAAATTTAAAAGTGTGAAAGCTGTAGATTATTTCTCATAGTACTGATGAAATAATTAAATAGCATCTTGGCAACTCACAACGAAAACGATACAGAAAAACTTGCCTTTCGGTGGCTGCCTCTCCGCTAGCCTTGGCCATTGTATAAGCATCGTTCTTTCTCCAAAGTTTCGTTTCTATGTATTTTCATTAATGTGTCATCTACCAATGGAACTTAACCATCACTCTGTTGTTAGATAACGTGAATATTTCATGGAATTTCTGGACTGGTTGCATGTTTCTGAAGTCTTGTTCACTCAGCACACGGTTATTTTACACATACCACACCTTAAAGGGTAATGTGAACGTGATTTCCATAACGTGCTCTATACTAGTTCCCTCTATTACTACTGCAATCTGGTTTGTAAAAGGAGCCTGTTTACTTTAGTGAAAACGAATATTACTTAGGAACGTTTCCTCCTTCCCCCTATTAATATTTTGCAGTAGATGTAACCGTCGTCATATGTTAGGGAAGGAAATAGCAGTTATACTGATGACAGTAAAGGCACGGGCATATATTTATGACAGACAATAAAATAGAAACTGCCAAAAGGAGAAAATGAAGAAACATAAGGTGGCTAAAATGCAACAATTAAAGATATTAGAGATTTCAAAAGAAAGAAAATTTTTAAATCAAAATCCAGGCCTAGATTTTGAAGAAAAAAAATCTTACCAGCTTAAATTCTTTGATGCATGAGCACATATCCCAAAGATTTGACCAAAACATGTACAGCGAATTACTATGATTCTCTTTCAGCAGAAGGGAAAAACGCATCCAAGAAATTTTTCTTTAACTTGCGTTGATCAATTTCTCCGAAAACTGAACTTGATTATATATATATATATATATATATATATATATATATATATATATATATATATATATATATATATATATATATATATATATATATATATATATATATATATATATATATATATATATATATATATATAAATGAGCACGGAGAGGCAGGGTACTTGGTTAAAGTTACAGGAAGAGAATAATTTCCATAAATTTTTGTAATGTCTAATTGACAAAATTTACCGGAATTGGAAATACCATGGAATTTCTTTATTTGGATAACCGCAAGAATTAGTTCCTCAGTTCGTCGAGCATAGGGCTTTTCGGAGAGAATACTGATATAAAAAAATATCCAGAAGATAACTGATTTCATCTAGATGAAAAAAGAAGATAGGGAAAAAAAACCCACAAAAATTCGAGAGAAACATACGGGAAACATGGGTATAAACCATGTATAGAAATGAGAGCTATCGCTTGTCCAAAAATGCTGTAGTTTGGGGGGATTGCATATGAAAGACATATCCACTTTATGTATGTAATGTATACCCGTTGACAGAGCAGAGATTTGAACCCACACGGACAGAGAGAGAAGAGATGTCACTGATATATAAAGGCGAGCACCTTTAGACCATGTTGGTGTGACAGGGTATATTATGATACCACAGAAGGTAAAGTTATTGATAGGTCATCAATTCTCACGTTAAAAATGTTATCACAATAATGTTTTTCACTCCGTGATCTTCACGGGATGCACCACTGAGTACCTCCCAAGAGATTTCTAACGAGTTGGCCCTGTTTTATTTTAATAATTTAAAAACCAAATTTTAAATCTCAGTCGAGCTAGGATAGGAAACTAAAGAGAAAATAAAATCATATTCACAATTTTAGTTAGCAGACACTTTTTAACCCATCCAACTTATGCAGGGATAGAACGACACTAAAATTAAATTTAGAATATATTCCAGAGAATACAAAAAATTTTGCAATTGTCTCTAAACGTAAATATAAATAGATTACGGCGATCTTATTAGTCAATTAAAATAAATGTCTTGGTTTTCCAGGACGTGCAATAATGCTAATGTAATTTACTTCTCATGGTTAAATGTATTCATAGTCTAGTTATAATATGTTTACATCTATCCACACTGTGAGACAGAATATGTTTTATACATACATTTTGAATACATGAAAATAACAATTGGAAATCATGAGTGGTACTTTTGGGAAATGGTTTAAAGATTAAATGTGGAGACTGTATCACAGCAAAAAAAACCCAGTGATGTAGTAGACTTGTTAAGATAAGATTATTCTTAGGCAAAACAGTCATGTATAATTGCTTAATGCACATGGAAGTCTTAAAATTACCGTTTTGCGTGGCACTTCACGATACTCATACACATCTCGTAAAACTGTCGTCCTTGCAGACAAAAATAGAGAGATAAAACAAATGCAAGATAGATAAATGTCAATATTCATAGTTAAATAAAATACAAAAGGTAAAATTATGCAAAATATGTCTACTTAAATAAATCAACGAGAACAGTTCAATAACTAACGTATCAATACTTTAAATCTGGAAAACACCACTTACAATAATATGTTTCCGGTTAGGAATGAATGGTCAGAATGTAGACGGATTTATCACTAGCTGAATGTGGATTTCAAGGTGGTGAATATCAGTTTATACTAGGTTTTAATGACATTTACCAGTATTAGACAATTTGGTTCTGTGAAATATTGATTATATTTAACTATCACAGTTATCAAAGGATTCAATGTAGAAGAGAGAGAGCAAGTTGAGTATATACATTTTTCAGGAGCGCTAAATTAGACACAAATATGAAACGTTTATTCAACGTTATATTGGCCAAATAAAATTTGGATACAAAATAAACCCAAGTACAAGAGGGACGTTTGACATTATAGAATATTTAATGCTGCGCAGAAAACGATAGTAGCCGTACAGAAGATTATCATGGGTGTACGTGAATCGGTTCAGAAAAACAATGGAGCATACACTTGAAAAAAATTGGATATTTTTTGTTTTTTGGGTGTTTTTTCTATGTTGTGGAATCAAATTTACTTTCTCAATAAAAATGACATATTTTACAATCAAAATATACTTTGGATATATAAAGTATTTCTTTGACATTTGTCCAGTAAAGATGCAGAATATTTATTTTAAAAAAAACAACTAATTTGTCATCTCCGTAAATGTGTTTGAAATATTGGGAGAGTGAGTTGCCCCATGGATGCTACATTAAATCAAACAGAGTAATTGAAATAAATGCCAAAGATATGTTAATTTTAGTGTGGTGTTACAAATTACTAATGCAAGATATAAGTGTGTCGGGAGACCATTTTCAAAGTTCGCGTCATCAAATAAAAACAAACATCACAATAAAAGTTGTATTCTTTTCTAAGGAACAGAAGAACAACACAACGGACAGTGTTACTATGGAGATAATTCTAAAGATATGATACCAGAAGAGGGTTCTGTTGTAAAATGTAAATATAGCCAGCATCCGTAAAAGTTTAATATCTTATTTCGTCTGAATTTGAAAGAATCAGTGTCCTAGAAGCTCAAGATTGTAAATAACTAACTGACACTGATCCTTCTTAACACCTCGTTGCTGAATGCGAGGTACTCCACGGGCGTAACTCCCATGGTAATGATATGTATTGGACAGCCGATGTAGCCAACACATTCTTTCCAGGTTTTGTTTGTATTACAAATCAACCTAGAAGAAATACAAATCAATACTATAACGTGTAAGCATATTTTATTCAAGTATTTTACGATGCGTTGTGTAAAATTTAAAAAAAAAAAAATAGACACGACAGAATTTAAACCGATAAGTGTAAATTATATGCTTTTCACTTAGGAAAATGAAAAACATTTGAAGTTAACAAGCACAAATCATATCTGTTAAAAAGAAATAACAACCAAAATGGTCAGTGATCATGATCATTTCACAATCAAATATATATGTCCAGCTAAGTAGCGATTGCAATTTAAAATTTTAAATTACCAAAATATATGACAATTTTAATTAAAAAAAAAATTGTTCGCTTATGACAGAGATTTGTTCACCTAGGCCGATAAATCAGCCCCTCACCCGTGATGATATTGTCTATTCTGCATCCAAATGCTGACAACCTCTGTATTGAGCTAATAGCTAATACACGTCTGTACAGATCTTTAATATGAAAATAATTCTAATAAAATTACAGATAGAGACAAATCTGTTTCAAATACCAGAAGATAATGCGTGAAGTTAAGAAGTGGATTTGAATATTTCTTATTTTTGCTTCACCATTTCGAGAATTGCCAGTTAGCATCAGAAAAAAAAATAAAACTGACCATTATTTAAAGGGGTGATTTTGGAATACATGAGTACAAAGAAAACTGTAATTAAGCTGTGATGTACACCGAAAATCAAGGAGAAGTATGCCATTCGCTATGCATGCAACATGTACTGACCTAGTGAATGAATTATTGAAGCGCTCACTATAATGGGTCATTGTGTCAGTACATTTGAAATGCTTAGTCATGTTGCCATATTTACATGTTTAAAAGAGGAACAGAAGAACAAAAGTTGGGGACGCTGGAAAATAGCAAGCACACGAATGAATCGAGACATTATTGTCTAATATCCAGTCAAGACTGTGAGCTTCGGAACACGATTGAGTGACGATATTGTACCTATATTCATACTACTTCTCGGTCAACATCAATGATTAATATCATTTCCTTCAATACACTCTGACATACAGTTTGACTTAAATGACTAATGTAAAATTTGCTTTCATTTCGAACGTAAACTAACTGTACTCATTTTCCGGATTAGCGTCTCAGATACTGCAATTCCGTTTGTGTTGTCCTTGTTTCCTTTCTTTCCCTGCCAATTAATTTCATAGCCAAAACTAATCCGTAATTCCATTTTTTTTTTCGCACTTCGTAGCTCACCTGACACATGACGTGGGGTATTTTTGGAAATGTTGTATTCTCCTGTTTTCATGTTTCCATTACGTGTGTTTGTGTTCGAACGACCTCATAAAGGAATAAGGAAGTAACTCTCTCTCTCTCTCTCTCTCTCTCTCTCTCTCTCTCTCTCTCTCTCTCTCTCTCTCTCTCTCTCTCTGTATGTCTCTGTGTATAGGAGGAGTAATAATTAAATTTACTTGAATTGAAAAAAGACAACGACGATGATGACAACAAGAATTAAACCAGGATGTCGCTAATAAAGTGCACCGAACATCCTTCGTGTTCAGTATTTTATTTGATACGAATATAGTTCACCAATTCACATGTCTCCCTTCTTTCCGTCTGTCTGTCTGTATGTATGTCTATCTTTATTTATGTATCTTTGTGTGCTTTTTATGTGCGTCCATATATATACTCAATATAGATAACAATTGTACGAATAAAAAGATCTATGACTCGTTCTCAGACTATTTTTTACCATTACACGGTTCAACCACCCCCACCCCCTCCCCGCCACACCACTACCACCATTTTACATTGTGCCAATTCCCATATCCGCTTTGTTATTAATGACTTATTTTATCATTGGTTAAGAATTATTTATATATTTAAACTTCATACTTATAGTACAATAATTTTGTTTGTAATATCTACACCACCAACTCTTGATCCAAAGTAAGTACACATTTGTCGGTATATCTGCAACGGAAAAGCACCAAAATAATAGAAATACACGTTACATTATTAATTGCCAGTGGCAATAAGAGATTGCTGAAGTTGCTACAAATAAAAAGGACACAAATAGTTTTTTTCCCAGAATTCTCTCCATCTCTTAGAAACAGTTACACATTAGGGACGTGTTTTGGCGTTCAAATCAGCAAGTTTCTGTTCCGACCTAGTATTTACCAGACAAGGTCTTGTCAGCAAACGAACAGGGCTAAGTAGTTACAAAAAAGCATCTCCTGTTGCCACCTTCCTCTTAACATACCACATACATCTCCACCACCACCACAACTAGTCGAGCCAAGGATTAAACCTGTTTATCAGTTAGCCATGTCTGCATACCCGATGTTGCCAAAACGATGCACAGAGGAAATATTTTTAATTTTTTATTGAGTTAGAGCAGAAAAAGCGCTAAACAGTCACTCACGTTAACACCAGGAAGTTGACCGAGATCAAATATTGGGTCAATAACTAATGTCAGCGATGTGAACCTTTATTTAGCTCAGATCGCAATGTATAGAACAAAACGGCTAAGTGCAATAAGGTAAATCCGTCTAAAATCAATGTAAATCCACGTAGAGGAGCCGCTTTAGCTCAGCTGGTAGAGCGTTAGACTCGTAATCAAAGGGTAGTTGGTTTAATATCCACCCAGGTCAGCCTACCTGGCTGTCTCTGTGTGCCCTTTAGAAAGGTACTCAGCCCAGGTCAGCCTACTTGGCTGTCTCTGTGTGCCCTTTAGAAAGGTACTCAGTCCAGGTCAGCCTACTTGGCTGTCTCTGTGTGCCCTTTAGAAAGGCACTCAGCCCAGGTCAGCCTACTTGGCTGTCTCTGTGTGCCCTTTAGAAAGGTACTCAGCTCCTATCATGATAAACCGAACTGTGCTAAAAGATTCCTGTGAAACCAAGAAAATAAATCAACTTAGACCAATTGAAACAAATCAGCTTAGATCAATTGGATTCAATTTACAAAGCATTCCTGAATTGTAGCAACAGGGAGTATTTGACAAGAAAACCAAACGCTTATAACAGATTCAGTAATTTTCAGGTTGATTTTTCTTTTGTTTTTCAACACATTGCAAGAAGGCAGAGAAAGCATGCATCTGGGAACGACTTTTGTCAGTAAAAGTCAAGCTAATAAACTGGATAAACTCTATCACCTTTTATATGAAATATAATTTTTTCAGAAACAAATACAAAGTCAAATTTGAAAGGTTAACAATAATGTATTACAAGAGGTTACATTTGTTGTGAACAATTTTGGATGCGTGCTGGAAAATTGTTTATTATTACACCTGAATCGTCAGTTTTATGCAATATCCGTAGCCACTCTGCTGATATGTGAGCAAAGTCAGTCTAATTTGTGTTTTAGCTGGTAACCCCATTGACTTGAGACTAAAATATGTAATCACATGTAACTAGATAAACTGGATCAACAAAATAAATATAAAGAAGGCAAGGCAGATGTATATATGTATGTATGTATGTATGTATGTATGTAAATATGTATGTATGTATGTATGTATGTATGTATGTATGTAAATATATATTTATGTATGTATGTATATGTGGCTATTTGTGTGTGTTTGTATGTATGTGTGTATGTATGTATGTATGTATGTATGTATGTATGTATGTATGTAAATATGTATGTATGTATGTATGTATGTATGTATGTATGTATGTATGTATGTAAATATATATATATATGTATGTATGTATATGTGGCTATTTGTGTGTGTTTGTATGTATGTGTGTATGTATGTATGTATGCATGCATGCATGCATGCATGCATGTATGTATGTATGTATGTATGGTTATATGTATGTATGTATGTATGTATGTATGTATGTATCTATGTATCTCCTTCAACAGAAATTACACCAGATCAATCAAACTCAGGATGATAAGAGAACCCGAAACACAACAATGAATCAAAGTAGCAAATATATTAGAAATAGATTCAGTATAATTAGTGATCCTGAAACACTTCAATGAAAAACATTAGAAACCAGAAAAGGAATGTTGAATATTGCGTCAGCTATCATATTTACAAAGTGTAATATTTAATTAGTTGTGACCTTAGGAAGACACACACACACACACACACACACACACACACACACACACACACGTGGAATAATTTGAAACAAGCCCAATATGGAAATAGAGAACCAGAGGTGACAGTCCGTGGTAATTATTATATGAACCAGAGAGCTTTACATCTCCGTGGGTTGTTATACAACAAAATTTGCGAACTTTTACGATAAGACCTTGTACAGATTTCGTTTCATTAAACGATAATATGCTACTTTTATTTGCTTTTATGCTCGGACAAGTTGGTTGATAGTTTGGCATGCATTTTGTTGTAGAATGAAGCTATACTGATCGCCGTCACCAAGACGAATCTATTCCATATATCATCATCAATAGCCGACAAACAGTTAAACAGCCTATTCACATATAATGCCTATTCACATTTAATGCTCATGACTTCATTACCAATTTGTTTAAATTTCAACGTTTAATAATTTCTTCGGGAAAACAAAGCTATGATTTTTAAGTACGTTTGCTATCTCTCTTTAACCAGATGTCAAAGATAAAACTGAAGACAATGCTGTTGTATGTATGTATGTATGTATGTATGCATGTATGTATGTATGTATGTATGTATGTATGTATGTATGCATGTATATGTATGTATGTATGTATGTATGCATGCATGCATGCATGCATGCATGCATGCATGTATGTATGTATGTATGTATGTATGTATGTATGTATGTATGTATGTTAACAATCCTGGTGTGAAATTCCCCCATAAGGGCCATAAAATCCATACCTCCAAAGTAGATGCAATGGGGTCACTAAAAATCTAATTTTTTCCTTCCACTACAGATGCGTGAGTGCGTGTGATACAGATAACTATAAAATAGACAAACGGAAGAGCAACAGCTACCACCACACAATAACTACAGGAGGGACTATAAACAATTTATATCAAACTGAAATTATCTGGGCAAGAAGGCTGGAAGAAAGGTTAGTAAAGAAATTAAAGTGAAGTAAGGTACTGTTTTGTGGACCCAAAGAAAAAATCGTTCATATGCTATGTTTTTCTGCACAAGAATTAAATGTTTGTAGCATTTGTATCATTCGTGCTATTTAAGTAACTATTAAAACGAGATGGGAGAGTGTCTTATTTTATTTATTACCTTTGGGGTGTTAACTTACATTGAAAACTCTGCAAATCAATAACAAATTTATTTCCGTAAAGTTAAACACACGTTGTGTGTATATAGGTACAAAATAAGAGTGTCAGCTTTCTTTTATGCATGATTTTGTTTCATAAGCACAGGCCCCGACGTTCGTCACTATGTCAACGCAAAATATTCGTGTCGACATTAGGACATTTCTTTATGAGAGAATTTATTACTGATAAAGAGATACATATACTGTTGGACTTAGAACTTTGCTGGAGCCAATCCCCTTGCACACAACCTTGGACACATTATCCTGACACCAGGCAGACCAGTCCTAATACTAGCATCTGACTAATGCTGAGCGCCAAGCGAGGCAGCTGTTAGTACCATTTTTATAAGTCTTTGGTATGACAAGGCCGGGGTTCGAACCCGCGACTTCAAAGCATTTCGAGGCTCTAACCAATAGGCCAATGGAGTGGTCCCGAGAACATTGAAAAAGTTGCACCGCAGCTCTTAGTGTCTGCCAGGCTTATACAACATTCTCATATTAGCGTGTAATGGGTAATCTGTCTTACGTGTACCTTAAATTTTAAGATCGAATTGTTTTCAGTTTTAATAATTATTTTAATAATTATATATCTATTCATTATTTTATCATACATAATATATAACCGATTAGATAGCTGACACATTTGAACATTATTACACCTACATTGTGCCAGTTAATTCAGCAAGGTACGGTATTTTTCCGTTCAACTGAAACAAGTTTTACTCCTTGAAAATTTTTTGTTAAATGCATTCTAACATAGCAAGGATGGTGTGTATTATTATTATTATTATTAATATTATTATTATTATTATCAACAACACTTTATTAACAACACAAGGTACTTACATAAATAAATTTTGTGCATATACACATGTATATATTCACTTACTCTCTCTCTCTCTCTCTCTCTCTCTCTCTCTCTCTCTCTCTCTCTCTCTCTCTCTCTCTCTCTCTCTCTCTCTCTCTCTCTCTCTCTCTCTCTTCAGGCAAGATTGAGTAACAGTGTTACTAATATTCCACACACGTGTTTCAATACAGAATGCAATTTGTTACAGTGTCCATAAAGAAAGAATGTCACCGAGTACAATCACACTGCAGTGTGTAGGTTCGAGATCTATTCAACCCTTCCTGGAAGGTAATACTTGACATATCTGATCAGATTGCTATATGTTGCCCGTTTATATAAGATATAACATTCAATGTCTGTACATGTTGTCTTTGAAGTCCCCTGTCATATGTATCATATACATGTTGAATGCAAGATTAATTTATACATCCAAAGTATATCTAGTGCGTAAAAGCATATTATCAATCAAGATTTAATAGAGCACAAGTATAATTAACGCGTTTGAAAATGGAAAGATTATTGGCGGCCAATTAAAAGTGCACCTGTCTCTTTGTCTGTATGCACCTATCCAAGGCTCTTTGTAAGTATCTATGCATGTATTCCATATATGAATGCATGTATGTATGTGTGCTTTTGTATTTTTTTGTTCGGTCGATTGCTTGTTAAATTAATCATATAATGACTGATTATTGTTGAACTCTGAAAATTATACAAAGACGTATAGCTTTATTACCGCTATCATTGTCGTAAGTTGTCAATACCCTCATTATTATAATCTTTATAATAATAATAATAATAATAATAATAATAATAATAATAATAACGATACTGATGATGATGACGATGATGATGATAACATCAAAAATGGCAATGATAATATTTAGTAGTAGTAGTAGTAGTAGTAGTAGTACAAATCTGATGACAATTATGGTTCTTCCGATTTTTTTATTATCTCCTGTCGCAGATTATCCCAGGACCCTGTAGTGTGCTCCGTATTACGCATGCTAGGAGAGTATCATACTGTCAAGCATTCTGTCTCTGTCTAGAATTGGATTAGGTCTGTCGGCTTACATTATGTCGACCTTTAAAACAAGAGTGTTATGCTATACAACATACCATCCGTATTTCAGAATGGGGTAAAGTCTGGCGGCTTACATTATATCGTTCTTTAAAAGGAGAGTATTACGAAACATCCTACTCTCACCCTATATTTTAACAAGTGGAATAATTCACCATTACAGTTCCCGCAAGGTTCAATGACAATTGATGGGCATTTAATGTAGTGATTTTTGCTCTTAACGAGAAGGAAACACATTTTGGGGCTTGCTTCTGAATACATCCCAAAAAATCGGCGTCCAAGTGATTTTCGTTTGGTCTGATGGCTAGTTGTGTTAGAAACGTCGTATTTCATTGGCTATATCGCTCGCGCATGTGCAGAGGGGAAACATTTTTTTTGGGGGGGGTTGGGGTGCTTATTGGACCCACCCATCATTCTCGTTTCCTAGTCACTTTTCACTTCAAATCCCCAATTTATGCTACTTTTTGCAAAGGTTCGCCTGTCTGTGTGCAGTTTAGACCTGTCTGCCTTAGAACTGTTGCCAAAAAGTCTAAAATCCTGACACAAAATCTGATTCCGACGACGGGCGAATTTTTGGTGTACAAAAATCGTGTTTAAAAATACTTTTTTCCCTCTGTATTTTGTAATGCGAGTACAAAGTCCAGATTATTTGGTATCCTTGTAGAGCTACATCTGTCTGCTTGTCTTAATACCACCCATTTTGGTGTATATTAAACTTCCTTGACGCTTCAGAGCTCGGAATTAGGGTACTACCTTCTGACACACAAACGTGGCGCCAGGGGTTAATGAGTTAATGGTGTTTCTTGGGTTTTGTTCCAAGATTTTCTATTGACAGCTAAATGTGTCCTTCCTTTTAATTATTCCCTTATCTATACTTCATCATATTATAGTGTGATATTTTATTCACGATTGAAATTGCAAGATGCGCTGTTTAGCCCGATGTAAATCACTGTTTAAACAATAAAAACAGTAAACACCCACATATACCACAACCTCCGTCTCATTGTTTAATCGCTTCTAAAACGATTTCACTGAGAAAACGTACATATTTTAGTGGCTTTTATTATTGAATAAGAGGAAAAAAAACCCCATAAAAATGTAACCTTAAATGGACAGCTTTCGTACTAATCCTTTGCCTTCTATATTTTGTACCTCTTGTAATCTCCAATTAAAAATTTATGAAATATAATATGTTGAAACTAAATGGTGAGTTAATATTTTCCATGATAAATGCAAACAGGAAGTCGAATAGAAAATATGCACATATTGAGCTGACTGAAAGATGAACTTAGCGTTAGGAAGTTAGCTGACGAATAGTGTATTTCTTTTAGTTAAAAGGGTCATTCAGATATGATATATAGAGAAATCCAACTTACATATCGAACTAAAAATATATTGCTTTGTAACGCACCTTCTTACACATCATCATCATCGTCGTCGTCATCATTAACATCGTTAACTTACCTGTCTGTATTTGAAACGGCGACGTAAACACTTTCAGTAGAGATGCTCATTTGCACTATTTGTCGCTGAGCAGTTTGTTTATCTTAGATCACGTTTATACCACGGTTTGTTTTCGAGGAAACTATATGAGTCTATCAAATGTGAAGGATCTTTAGAGTAGACCAATCTTATAGTGTACATACGGAACAGTAATGACAATAGCTTACCGAAGAATCCAGTGGGCGTGTCTCTTCCACGAAAGCGATTGTTTTCATTGTCGGTATTCCAAAATTTAAAATTCTACCATCAATTATGGTACAGCTAAATTTACAATTTTCTTATTTTTATTAGCGAGTTTACTTGAATGGAGGCGAAGTTGAGGTTGCAAGTCTGGATGCTCGTGCCTGAGTGTGTTTAATGTCATGCAATTCCATCTGCATCATCTACGATGGGGATATTGATCTGTTAGTAATGACTGGGGTGCATGAGGTGATATTTTTTAGGTTTCCAAAACGATTTCAAAATTTATTAATCAGCCCTGTGGTTAGTCGATGCAGTGATATATGTTTACACGCAGTCTGGTTTAGCTATTTGTCATTATCAACATCATCATGAACAACAACAATAATAATAATAATAATAATAATAATAATAATAATAGTAATAATAACATTCTCTGTATATTATCATTATTATTTATTGTTGTTGTTAATTGTTTTTATTATTATTATTATTATTATTATTATTATTGGCAGCGTTAGTATTAGTGTCTTCATTTCTAAATTAATAAGTAAAATCTGTTCGATCTTAAAGGAAGTAACTATGTTCCCATTTGATTCCAAGAATCGTCAATTCTTACAAACTTTTTTCACTTACATACGCGCTGTTTGGAATTTCCCTGTATTACAAAATAAATCACCGTTGTTCCTCCTGCAGTCTTAATTACAAGACGCTGTGTTTTATCTGTTTAGTTCTCTGTTCTACTTGTCACTAACTAATTGTCTTCAGATCCATTCGCAGTTCGAAAGTAGGTTGCATTGATCATTGATATCTTTGGAAACGCTCTTTTAAAGGTCAAACACATGCGCTTGATCAACGTGTCTGTATAATGTTTACGCAAGCATTAGGTACACGAACTGTAATCTATGTGCTAAATAAACGTCTGTAAGTTCATTTAGTAAATTTTGTGCGTCAAAGTTACATTTCCTTACTTTGCATCTTTACATGCTGTGGCCTACCATCTACATCGCCATGTTGTGGCAGGAGAACTTTTCAAAAGATTAAATTTTGTTTCAGTATTCTGCAAAAACGCATACAAAAAGGGCGCGGTTAAAATAGTAATCTTTGATAACGACCAAGTTCACATTGCACAGGAAAACGTAGCAATGGAAAATCCGGAGTGATTAAATCAGATGAAGACATATCACACGTATTAATGATACTATACAACACGACAGTATATTCATACATAGTTGCTCATTTCAAATGAGATCAATGAAAACAGTTTTTGCACGCCTTAGAGAACAAAATATTGCGTTTCATTCTACGACTTTGGTAATTGGCGTTGGAAATGGAAACATTTGTAAGAGTATATTAATCAGCTATCCAACAATACTGATTCTATTTACTAACATGCACATAATAATGTCATGGAATAAATTTGATGTACATTCAGCTGTCTCAGATATTACCCATTTGGATAATATAGCGTCATAACGTCTTTTGTCATATTATAATCAGTTCTTGCACCTGTTGATATAGAAAATTGTGACCTTGTTTTATGAACCTAAGTAATGCAATATTTGCGTGACACATTCTTCTTTAGCTTCTGAGGGTACGTGCACTGTGAATACGGATTCTCCATATGGACAGTGACACAGAGAGAGAGAGAGGCAATTATTATAGGAGATGCAGTCTTTTAGAAAAAAAAGTCAGTCATTTGACAAACGAAAAAGCATATAATTTAATAAGACATTTTAATTATATCAGGACTACGGTTGACATGGCATCATCAAAAAGTTTATACATATTTATTTTCTCAGGCTTGGGCCTAGGTCTGCGATGGCTCATTGATTATCGTACCAGACTCGCAGAATAAAGAAAGCATATTCAAATCCTACTATAGGATCTACCCGTGTATTCATATGTGCAGCAATTTACTACAATTGCCACTGTACTAGATAACCTAACTCTTTTGCAGTGCCGGAAAACACCAAAAACTAAGCCAAATTAATCAGGCCTCAGACAAGAATTATCAATAATATCCTATCATATGCTAAACAGAGCATCGGGAATGCACAAGAAGAATAAAAAAGAAGAAACTGCTAGAAAGTGATGATCTTAGAAATACATCAGACTTATAAAAAAGAAATGTTTATAATTACAATCTGACATTAAATGTAAAAACTATCTTCTTGTCGGATAAAGTTAAAATTAAACGTGTCTGTTTAAAATATGAACGAAAGGAGTAAAATTATACTTTGATGGTTTCATGTCAATTTTTGAAAATCAATGAATTCGATCTATTTTTATATTATTGCTTTGTTAAATGTCTTGACAAACACTGACTAAATCATATTAGAATTCAGATTATTTGATCCCGTCAACTGTGATTCGATCCTATTAGTCTGTCTGGTACATTGGCTCTGAGTCCATCACTAATGACCATTGTATCTAGAAGATAAAAGACAGGCAGCTAACCAGACTAGAATTATATTATTGATGATAAATACAGCTCTTTTAGAATTGTTGTAGTATATTATAAATGGCCTGTTAACATTTATTATTAATATCTCTCCAACATTTATTATTAATATCTCTCCAACATTTATTATTAATATCTCTCCAACATTTATTATCAATATCTTTCCAACATTTATTATTAATATGTCTCCAACATTTATTTAAATAAAAAGTTATATGATAATAACATTTGGGAGTTTTTGGCATTATGAACAACGAGGTTAAATACATAACATCGAGACTTGTCGGAAACACAAGTGTTTGGCTCGAAGGTGATAAAGACGCATTCAAATGACAACCAGATGCCAGCATCCTTATTTATATGCATTTAATTAAATTTGCTTGTATTGTAAGAGTCAACTAGCAGGATTGTAAAGATTATTTTTTTTTTACCAATTCTGGTCTTTATGTTTCTCTGTATAGCCTGTGTTTTATGTATACAGCACTAAATTTTCAATATTATTACGTTACATATTTCGCTCGGTGTTGCTGCGGAACCTTTCGAACCTAATATATATGAAGTGGTCAATCGTTTTACATGTACATGTATATTGGATAGGAACCTATGTGAAGTGGTCAGTCGTTTTACACGTACATGTGTATTAGATAGAAACCTATATGAAGTGGTCAATCGTTTAATACGTACATCTATTTTGAGTAGCAACTTATCGAAAGCAAAGTATGTTCTATGTCTTGGTGTCTACTTGTTTAACTTTCTTTCACCGTATGTATGTATGTATGTATGTATGTATGTATGTATGTATGTATGTATGTAAATCTTGCTAATAATGGAAGAAAAGCACATGGAGCAAGTTACACTGAATTTTTATGCAGAAGGAAAAATGAAACTGTGTCAGACAGTTTCGAATGTAAGACCAGGAAATTGACAGAGTTAAAAGTATTCGATCACGAGATAATCATAAATGCCACTTAAGAAGTGGATTTTTTTTTATCCAGGTTAATTAACAATGAAAACAAAAAAGCCCACAAAGTGCAGTAAGATAGCCCACCGGTAAATGCACGTTTATCAACTTGTAACATTTGAATTCCGATTCAAAAGATTCTTGATCTGGCTGTCCTGGATGGGTGGATGGAATACGGCATGGAGTGGTAGACAGTTCAGATTTGTTTAAGGATTTTAATACAAGTCAAGTGGTCAGACCTTACGGAAGGCTGATCCTTTTGCACAAATGTCCAGCGGGGGAGGGGGCCTGGGGGTGGAGGTTAGGGTAAAGATAACTGAAAATAACAAAGGGATATTACTGCCTTATTGCAGGCTTCTAGTTGTTATAAAATTATCACTAAATTGATGAAATAATGGTAGAGATAAAGACACGCCATTTTTATGACATATAAATGTAAAAGGCATTTACTCACTTCGACAAAGCATGTGATGTCTCCAGCCTAGTCAGTCCGAGTCGGTACAATGAAATCATGATATCTGGACAAAATAAGGCTGACAGTTACAGTATTATCAATTGTAGGAAATACACGTTACAGCCTATTTTACTTTAGAAGAAATAGGAAAGTCTTGCTATTTTAGCTTTGTTTATAATAGATAACATATGGGTCATGCCATTAATTGCATTCTTTCAGACACATTCAAAGATCGATATGTATTATGTATGTAGTTATATATATATATATATATATATATATATATATATATATATATATATATATATATATATATGTAATTACGTGCGTACGTACTTATGTATGTATGTACGTATGTACATATGTATGCATGCATGAATGCAAGCATGTATGTATGTAGGTATGTATGCATATATGTTATATGTATTGACGAATCCATACACTGATTATTTCTTTAGGTGTTATTGTTTATTATTATTATAATTATTATTATCATTATTATTACAGTGTATACTTAAAGAAATTTAGATACATATAAATGCGCATGTAGTTACCCCTCATCCACCTACGCAATTCTCTTTGGTTTCAAAAGTTAGTAACAGTGTTAAATGTTAATATTCTCTGAGCTATATCAATACAGGAAATAAATGTAATACAGGAAGTAGTTTTCAATACGGGAAGTAATTTACTACATATATTAGTATCGATAAAGAAGAATGGCAACTAAGTTTGTTCAGTCATACCGCAGTTTGTAAGTTCCTAGATCTTTGTAAACCTTCCAAGAAGCCAGTACTCGACATCTCTACTCAGTTTGATTAATGTTGCCTTGTCATGTAGCATGTTACAATTAAAAGCTGGCCTTCTGCAGGCTTCCTTGTTATGTTTTGTTTTGTTTTAGGTTTATTAATTTTTTTTGTTTTTTGTTCCTTTTTTTTAAATCCCCAGGGATTCGTATTGTAGTCAAGCCTTGAATAATTTACCAAATAAAACTGACCTTCCATCTAAACACATTATCAACCAAAATTTCCTTGATACCAATAGGGCGTGACAAAGTTTCCATTTGGGCAAGTCACTCCGATTTACTCTGTTTAACTCATCCATTTATTGACATACTGATCTTGTCAACAGTACTGACACTTGTATATTTTTATCTCGAATTTCTGACACATGTCCTTTTTATCAAGTATAATTCATTCTGCACAACAGAGTTTAATTTACAGTGGTAAGTATTATTCTTTAGTGGTGTGTGTTTGATTTAGTTCTAACGTTCCTTTTTGGTAGCTTTAAGAAAATTCATTCAACTTCCTAATTACTTTATCGCTTATATCATATCGAGTTATTGTATTCGACTTTGATCCCGGAGGATTAGATGTACAAGTCAGACTCCCGCCACCCCACACCTCCCTTGCCCATCCCCCCACTCCAATTTATAATGGGAGAATAGGAACAATCTTAAATGGATAATAATTAGTTTTATAGTAAAGAAAATATTAATTCACATAGGAACGATGCATATTACTAAAAATGCAAGACGAAAAACTTAGCTGAAGGAAGTTATGGTATGAAAATTCGTATATATTGTCAACGCGCAGCTGCCTGTGTGATAGATACGGCACAGTCATTTAACATTTTCATCAAGCCATTATTATTATTATTATTATTATTATTATTATTATAATGTAAAATATTTTTTCTGTTTTAAATTAAAACTTGTGCTGACTGCAATGTACATTGAAAATATAGGTATATCACCGTTTTAGAGCTCATGACACTTTTTCAAAACTATTACAAAATAAAAATGTTTTCACTTTACTGACCCAAGACATTTGCTAGCATTAGTCAGTCTCGTTAAGATATTCTTACAGTAACATACTGCCTCATACGTAAACATAACTTCCACTAGGTTACACATATTAACAAATAAGTGATTCTCAACTGATTTCCACCACATTCACCGGGAGTAACATACCTTTTGCCATACAATTTGCATTAAAATAATTCTATTTGCAAATTTTATTATGAATATCATGTAATCGAATGGCTTAAATATTTTTATTGTTCTCTGAGAGACCGTCTTTTGAGAGCAGTGGACTTATATTTTTTCCATTGTTTTAAACCTACTGGTATTATGATTCTTGTATTAACAGAAAACGACAATGTTAATGGTTCTTCCTAACGTGCCCATGCCAGAAAAATTATATACGATATATTTCTGATAAATCATTAATATCACGGATTTTTTATGATTATTTTATCAAAATACATTGACGTCCCGATTAGTGCAAAGCCATACTAACTGAGTTGTAGTCTGTGTTCCGAACCATGCAAGCCCATATTACTTTAACGATATTATTATTCAGCATTTCTTGTAATAGATAGGTTTTGTAAACAAATAACATGTTTCTTATAAATAACCTAACATTTATAGCGAATCAGATATTAAATCAATGAAATGCATGCATGCATGCATACATACATACATACATACATACATACATACATACATACATACATACATACATGAATTATAAGACCAGGAATGTGCTTGGAGACGTATCCTAAAAATTGCTTAATCTTTGGTAATTGTGTGGCCAAAATTGCGACATTGATTATTGTAAAATGGTAGAATTATTCCAACAAGGTGAATTAAATCAACCTTTTCACTTTGTGTCTGAGGTAAAAATTATTTTTATTTTCTTTCTGTCCAGGAATAAAGAATAATTTATGGAAACAGCTCCCATTTTGTTTTGACCAGAACTAGATCTTATCAGGGTTCCTTTTTAACATTCGATTTTTTTAAAGAAGAACTCCAGCATATCACCGGTTAGTGACCAGCCGAACTCTTTTTTGCTCCATTAAAATGATTCGGATAGTTCGAGGCCTTCTATAGAATATAGAAGTAGGGCATAGTGTTGTCATTCACCATCTGTCAATCCGTCCTTCCGTCGTTCTGTCTGTTACACCTTTGCTGTTTTGTGCATTAAAGTCAGGTAAGGACGGGCCTCACATGACGGTTTCATCCTTTTGACAAATTTTTAGTTTTTTGCACTTATTATTATTATTATTATTATTATTATTATTATTATTATATACCCAGTAAACACTCTCTCTCCACTACCCGCTTAAAGAAATGAACATTTAGGTATGACATTTCATAGGTCGAGAGTTAAACTACCATAAAATGACCTTTTGACCCCTGGTTTAGCCTCGTTTAGAGTTGTAATTTCATCATTTCAGCTTTATTTGCGTTGAAGTTTGTCGAACAACTAGTAAGACCATTGTTACGTATCGGCTCGTTGAAAGTAACACAAAGAAAGAGCGAAGACAACAAGCTTTGTAAATTTTAACAAAAATAATTTTATTTCCCTAGAAAACACGGAGAAAAGGTAAATATGTGAAACAAGACTTACGATTTACGAAGAAGATCCAAAAAATTGTTCTAAATTTGTGAAAACACATAAGTCCTGTGAATAAACGGTTCTAAATTGATACAGTCTGAACATCAGTTCCGATTCAAGATGGCGGATGATGACGTCAGACGAAAGCTAACACAGAATGTCCAGAATTTTCACTGTAAAGCACAATTTGTATTGTTCTGTTCCGATTTAGAAACAATTTCAACAAATGTCTTTGTCCAAAGCCAGCAGTGTTGTTCTCCAGGGAAAATAATTATTCAGAAAGTAGATAAAATACAGCTACCACCACTAACAACACACATGTTGTTCCTCGTACGAATGAGCAACTCTTTCCAGCACAGAAATACCTTTCTTAAGGTATTATAAACTCTGTAAGATGTTATGATGTGACTCTGAACTACGACTGACTACGACTACGACTAAACATTTCTTACAGGTAACTGAGCATTTAAAACAAGCTAATGCGTCATTACATGTACACACGCACGAAGACACGTGTGATTTCGCAATCCATCTGGACATTACAAAACTGTTTCACACGTGCCCATGTTTCAACCTATATATACATGATAACTAATAGCACTATCAATAATAATAATAATAAGAAGAAGAAGAAGAAGAAGAAGACGAAGAAGAAGAAGAAGAAGAGGAAGAATAGTAATAATAATAATTATAAAGAAAAGAATACGAAGAAGAATAAGACGACGACGAAGAAGAAAAGAAATAAATTAATAAAAGACACAGGATTTGATGTCAATATGTATATTCACATACCTTTGAGAAATGAAATTTGCAGTTGTTTTATTATTTCTTTTAGATCTTCCTTTACAAATCTATTTGTAATTAAGGAGGAACTAATACTGGCAAAAGACCAGTGATATAAGGACTGAAACTCACAACACCGTGTTGTTTGTAATATTTATATTCTGAATTGCTCGACATCAGGTTTTGTTTCGCAGGTTTTCTTTGCGACTGACGCGCATGCATTAGCGATTGCGATGTTTTTCATGTCATGACCTCGTATCCAACAGAATGAAATCGATGAACTAATACCAGAAGCATATATTCGATTTTCGGGACTTACCTGTACCTGGACATATTCTAAATATCGAATCGGACAGCCACTACCAATTGTAATTGAATTAGAAACTCCTGATGCTCCTATGTACCTGCGAAAATAGCAGAATTAATGACCCTATAAATTAGATCATTTACACATATAAAGTAAGACACTTTGTCACTGTTTGCATAAAATGCAAGCTAAAATGTCATAATATTATAAACCCAACTTTTGATAAAAATATCATTGAAGTTTATAAAAATGGTGGTTACTTTTAAATTTCATTAAATATTACTGGACTGTCACATTAAAATATGGCCTACACTTTGCTCCAGCTTGCTCAAAATACCGAGTTTAAGTTATGCGTATTTGTTCGAGAAGAGAGCTTCACTTGACATAAACAATCGGCTATTTGGCCTTAATCGGTACTTGACGGATTAATGTATAATACATTTCAATGTAAGATTTCAAACTAATTACGATTCATCTTGGAAAGCGTGGGTTTGTAGAAAGAAATGAATTCCTGCCTATAACTGTAAAACCTTTACGAAACGGGTCTGTTCGTGGAAGAGTTGAATGAAACTTGGCTCGTAACTTGCGCCCAGTTAGATCCATATTTGACCATATCTTCGGCATCCATTAGACCAAATCTCCCAGTCTGCGGTAGACGATGCAAATATATATATATACTGTCCTATTATCCTACTCTGCTGGTGGTGTGGACGTTTAATCGTACAAAGAATGCATCGCTTTGATTTACTAGCAAATAAGCAAACCACATTGTTATTATTCATGTTGGACGCTGATGCATAAGGTGTTTTAGTAAACTCTATTTAGCAAAATGTTAAATAGGATCAATGCGTATATCGACCTTGTATAGAGCATGTGTAAATGGATTGATCTCTGTATATTGATGGAATGTTATATTGCCACTGTGGAGTAAAATGGGAGATATGTGTCATGTGTTTTCGTTTTGACCACCAAATGATGTCAATTGATTACACAAATAAAGAGAGCGAGATCATATGTTATTGTTATTGGGATTACGCAATATTACTGACTTCTGTCTATCAAGCAATATAATCCTGAACATCTACATGCAATTATGTTTCCGCATAATTGCGATACGATAAACCTCCCTTCCAACTGTAAAAGTGACCAATCTGTTGACAGAGATTATGGCTGAAGTTTGGCGAAATACAAGGAATCTTACCATAGTTCTTAGCACCGTTCAGCTGCCAGCTGTAGAAACTGTCTGACAGTGAGTGCTTCTTGGATGTAAGAACAATTAGGTGTTGAACATCCCTCCAGTTTAAATTTGGACTGCAAGTAAAAATTTTCAGGCATAATTTATGGAGTTAAGTAGTTTTCTATTTCCCTGCAACAAGCTAAACCATGCATATTACCAATGTTTATATAATATGTTAATACATCCATTTGCAGAAGAAATCAATTGTTTATACACTTTCAGGGTCATGTATAAGTATTTGGACATTTAAAATGGAATATTTTTAATAATTAACGACGTTAACATCTTTAAAGCATTCTGAATAAATCTGATAAACAGGTTTCAATACTCTATCACTTCTTTCTTAAGGAACGTAAGCTGTACATTGCGAGTTTTAAGCAGCTGGTAATTTTTAATGACCTAGCGGTCACAGAATGAAACTGCAAAAATATTCCCCGTCAACATCTATTACCTTATACAGTATACAAATTTATTTGTTGACCTAAAAGCGCTAGAATAAACTCGCCAAATTTCAAATACGCTATTTGGATAAAATCGCTTATGTCCGCATAAAAACAAGTAAAAGATAACAATAAAAGAATCAAAAAACAAAATAAAATACAAACAAAACAAACATACCTGCTATACAGTGTATTATCTACTTTAGATCACAATATTTAAGGACATTTCAGCTATTCTTTACCATTTAAAATTTTCGGAAACTATAGGAGATCTACACTTTCAAAAATGATAAAGATGATCAAGTCTAAACTTACTTTGCTTGCAACGACAGTGCAATGATGCCAGATGCCACTGGAGTTGAGAACGATGTTCCATATAGACCACCGACACAACTTCCCGAATAAGCGGTAGAATATTAGGAGACACAAATACACCTTTTATGGAATATAAATATTTTGCACTCATTGTTTCTATCAACGCGTTTATTGAACAGTATATCGTATATCTATATCTGAAAACAGGAAGGTGAAGGAGTTGGTATCAACCACCCGATATAGGTAAAAATCAATTTCTTGTTAATTTATACGAATCCTTAAAAATGCACATAATGCAGAGCTCATTAATCTTTGAGGATTTCTTAGATAAATAAATAAAATTTTGGAGAATATTGTAGCAATAGTATAGTTAATGTGTATTTGTTTGTAGCAATAGTAAACTTAATGTAACATTGGTTTCACATAGCAAAATACTGATTAGACTTTCCATGTCGACTTGTTACCAAATCACTTTGAATAGTTACAATATATTTCAAATGAACGGCTTAAATAAGGAAAAAAAAAACTAAAACGTATACGAGACACATATCTCAAACTTTTCTTTCATTCCTGAATCACAAAATTAAATACAGGGATCAACATATGAATTAAATCCAGTTTTTTTTTGTTGTTTTTTTTGTTTTTTTTTTTTAAAGCGGATAGAATGAGGTATTGTTGACATGAAGTTCAAAGTTCAACAAGAGCTCGATGATATTTGGAATCCTAGATTTTTTAAACTGATCTTTATGGTGGTGGACTTTAAATTTTAATCCACCCGGTTTATTTCAAGGAGTATTCTGGAACTATTTTCTTCCCCTTCCCATCTTTTACAAAGGTGAATGTATTGTCATTGGGCTATGTTAGTCCGTCCGTCACTCTGTTAAATTGGAACCCTGTGTTCCATCTACACATATTGATGGGGTGGGGTGGGAGCGGGGGTTGGTATCATATTTGATACAACGCTTCATGAGGTTGACAGTAGATGGCAACAAAGGTTTCGTATTCTGGAGGTATTCGCCTACCAAGGAGGGTTTGGGATCAAAGACCACATTTTCAAGGTTATTATAGAGTCAAGCTTATCACCTGATCGCCAGCTTCTCAGATTGAGGAAGGGTGAGCAAACATTTAAGGTGATTGATAAAAATGAAGAAATAATAATAATAATAATACTAATACTAATACTAATACTAATAATAATAATAATAATAATAATAATAATAATAACAATAATGTGGACTTAGTACAGTGCCTATTTTTTAGAAGCTCTAAGCGCTTTACACTATAAGGTAACATAAAAAGTCGACAAGATTACAAAACAAGCAAAAAGAAATTGCAAAACAAAAACATGCTGACAATAATTACGGAAGTAAACATTATTAAGTCTTTAAGTCTCTTCTTACAGTCAAAATGGGTGCGTTTTAAGAGCACTCTTGAATAAGATCATAGTGTCCTTATGTCTAAGATGTATGGTCAGTTCTTTAAACGTAGCTGGACCCTGGTACGCAAACGAACGTTATCCTTATAACTTCATTTTAACGGTAGGAGCAATGTGAAGACGGACGTTGGAAGAGGTGTTTCTAGATGGAAAGCACACATGGGTGGGGTCAGATCGGTATATTCGACTGGAGCCAGTCAACGAAATGTAGTATAGTGAACATATCGTATCTTTGATTCTGGATCGAACGGGTAGCCAGTCAAAGTTACATAGAAGTGTTGTGTTTATTCAGTTCTTTGAAGTCTAAGGATAATTCGAGTAGCCGTGATTTGAACATTTGGATCTTTCTATGGTAGATATTGAGACAAATCGGACAGAAGTCAATTACAAGAGTCCAGTCTAGAAAGTACTAAGGAACATACAAGAGTTTTACTAAAATCAACCGAAAGAAAATTGCGAAGGTAATTGATGTGTCTTAGCTCCAGATATGCAGCCCTGCATATGTTCATTACATGTTGGTGTAATAAGAATGTACTGTCAAGAGTTACACCTACATTTAGTACTGACTGTATGAATTTAATGTTATTATTACTGATACTTTTTGTTCGATGTAAAGGATGTGAATGAGAAAGTCTTTGCGTGGTGATCAGGATGGCTTCAGTTTAATTATCATTCGTCTGCATCTTGTTACATGTCATCACATCGACATTACACCTCTCTACGTCTTGGATGGTAGCCTCAACTTAAGTTGGGCAGCTAGGTTTGTACATTAGAGTGCCATCAGCGTACGAATGGTAAGACACAGGATGTCGATCTATGACACTTCAGAGCGTCTGAGTTTACAGAATGAGGAGAACGGGGCCGAAACAGAGGCTTGTGGAACAACCAATCATAGATCGACCGGGCTGAAATTTGTGCCCTGCTGACAAAGTAGGACTTGGACCATAGAAAGGCTGTGTCGTGAATACCAAATAGATTCTGAGGCCGATGAAGTAATATATATCATGGTCTATTGTGTCAAGTGGAATCAGATCACAATTATTAGTTCCGGTTCAGTACCCACGAATGTAGTACCAGACTATTTTTAGGGTATTTCTTCCTCCCTTCTTTTGGTGGTGATATAAGTGTTAGATTTATGCATTCTTGGTATTGATTTAAAGGTAACTGTTTATTCGATAGAATTTGAGCAGTATGGCGTGGTTATCTGTGTGTATTTCGGCGATAGTGCACAGTGAGTAATGAGGAATTGATGTTGATCTGGTAGTGAAATCAGTGACCCAATGTACGATGCTTGTTTATAGTTTAGCCTCTCAACAACAAAAAATGCCAGATAACCTCTGACAAGAACTTCACCGCGAATTCATCTTTGGGGGGGGGGTACTTTAGAATAAGATATGATTTATTATCATTTGGATACAATGGAAAGTTCAGTTCTAAGAAACAAATGTAGAGAATATAAAGTAAAATTAATTATGATCTGATTCCAAATGACGCAAAAAAGTCAAGGACAGTGATGACTGTAATCTTTCCACTGTACAAAGCAGGTAGAAGACGGTTAACTACTTTCAAAAGTGCAGTTTCAGTTTAATTTCGAGGGCCATATGCAGGCTGTGCATTGCTAGAAAAGACTATTTGAATTCAGATGAGATACAAGTTGGGATAGAAAACTTTTTCAAAGATTTCTGGATTTAAAGTATTTCCTTAAATCGTTAGCGTAAAGTGTCGGTTTCTCCAACATAGGCTTTACAATAGCAATTTTTAAATATGACGGGAATTTTCCAGATGAGAAAGAATATTGATAACATCGGTTAGTGAGGGCAATATTGAATCTTAGCTCTCAGTGAGCAGTGATGTCGGAATCTGATTGAGTTCACACAACTCTCGGGCGCTCATCATCGCAATTGAATGCAACAAATCCAATGAGACAGGTTCAAACGCTGTTAACGGTTGCAGTGTGTATTCTGTATCACAACTGTATGGTGATGATGAGTCAATTGAAATTGAGTTGTCAATCTTATCTCTAATGGACTGAACTTTCTCACGGAAGAAATTTCAGAAGGGTTCGGAATTGAAAGCTGAAGTATAGTTAATACGGTGAAGCAATGCTAACAGTTTCGAATCCTAAATGCAGTCCTAGAATGGATGTTGGGGGTGGTGTGAGTGGGTGGATGGTTACAAAAATTGAACTTATGGATAATTGCAATAACTTCAACATCTGACCCCTATTCCTCGCTAAAGGAAAGTGAAGCGGCTTTCATAGCCTCTCCTTCCCAGGTGTAGTGATCGCGGCGGAACCACTGACTGGCTTTGCTGGGCAGGAGGTACATGCATACGGCTTCTCCTATACTATTGCGTCCACAGCAGCATCTTCATGCAGGGCCCCCTGTTTTCACAGAGCCTGCTGTGTGGAGCGACCGAGTGCCCGGCGGTATAACTGGGTGAGCAGACTGGGCTCGTTAGCCTTGACAGGCAGCCAGTCTAAGAGAAGGATAACTCTGACTCCAAACCCGGGCAGATGGAGCTGGTTAGCCTTGACAGGCAGTTCATCTAGGAGACGGAAACTCCAATTCGAAACCCACGAAGTGCCATTGGATGATGGCTCCGCTGCCTTGTGGATATCTTCGGGAGAAGGAAAGTCTATGGGAGTAACCCAGACAGAAAATCCGGAGTGGAGCCCGTAAAGCGGCTGGGTGTCAACTACGACTTCCTTCCGGCAGCTCCTGCAGCCGAACGGGTGCCAAATGTCATGCTCAGCATTCCTTTGGACCCCACTAGCAAGGACAAGAGGGGGATCCTGACGTCTGGGCAGCCCAGAATCTCCATACTACTCGCCCAGGCTTGCGCCGTGGAGAGGCCACTCCAGCCTTGCCCTGAGCGAGGAAACAACACGGAAGCTGGCAGTCTACGGCTTATAAGCCCCACCCGATTGGCGTAGGGAAGGGGTGCCACGGGTCAGCTTCGACGGTGGGAGGAATCATCGCGTCCCTCTGGCCGACTACCGCCCGCCTCAAGCCGGGCATCCCCCGGTCAGTAAGGTGTTGGCACGCCAACGTCTGCATGCTTCAGTGGGTGCCTGGAGCTCAGTGTGTTGCTCAGCATGACAAGCAGACGGAAGCTCAGCACCAAACAAAAGAAACAAGAAACCATCAAAGAAGACTCCATCTCTTCGATTCGCAAGCTGAAACGTGCGCACCATATGCACATGCATCTCTGACGACCTCAGGGAGGTGGACGACACCAGGAAGACGGCCATCATCGACAGAGAGCTCACCAGACTAAATGTCAGCATAGCTGCTCTCCAGGAAACCAGGTTCTCCTCCAGGGGCTCCCTCAGAGAGGAAAACTACACCTTCTTCTGCAAGGGCCGATAACCTGAGGAGCCCCGCCAGCAAGGAGTTGGCTTAGCCATCAAAAACACCTTCCTGGCCTCGGTTGAGTCTCCCTCATGGGGCACTGAGCGTCTCTTGTCCATCCGCCTTGCCACTGCTGCAGGTCCTGTCAACATCCTCAGTGTCTACGCCCCCACCCTCACTTCTTCAGAAGACATAAAGGATCATTTGTATGGGCAGCTGGACGAACAGATCCAAGGATGCCCTAAAGACGAGCTACTATTCCTCCTCGGCGACTTTAATGCTAGAGTAGGTGCGGACCACGAGTCATGGCCTACCAGCCTTCGACATCATGGCACTGGAAAGACCAACGAAAACGGTCAAAGACTGCTGGAGCTGTGCACTGATCATGACCTGTGCGTTACAAAACACCTTCTTCAAGTGTAAGCCACAACACAAAGTGTCATGGAAACACCCCAGATCTCATCGCTGGTACCAGCTCGACTTGGTCATCACCATCCGCTCTGCCCTGAACAGCATCCTCTCCACCAGAAGCTACCACAGTGCAGACTGCGATTCCGACCACGCCTTCGTGAGCAGCAGGGTGCGTCTACAGCCACGTACACCACACCGCTCCAAACCAAAAGGTCGCCCTCGCATCAACACTGCGCAGATGTCTATCCCCTCCAAGGTGGAGGCGTATGTATCCGCCCTGGACCAGGCTCTCCAGGACCTGCCAGAGCACAATGCCACAGCCAAGTGGAACGCCATGAAGGGTGCCATCTATAGCACAGCCATGTCCACGTTTGGCAAGAAGGAACGAACTAGCCAGGACTGGTTCAACGTATACCTTTCAAGGATGGAACCAGTAATCGAGGACAAACGAGAAGCCTTCATAGCTTACAAAAAATGCCCGAATGAATGGACGCTTGCTGCCCTCAGAAGAGGCCAAAGCACCACCCAACGCATCGCTAGACAGTGCGCAAACGAGTACTGTCAGCAATTGTGTGAAGGAATCCAGCGCAGTGCCGAGTCGGGAAACATCCAAGGCATGTACAGTGGCATCAAGAAGGCTCTAGGCCCTACAGTGAAAGGGGTTGCCCCCTGAAATCTCTGACGGGAGAGAAGATCACAGACCGCGAGCAACAGATGGCCAGATGGGTGGAGCACTACTCAGAGCTGTACGCCCGAGAAACGTCAGTCACCGATGTGGCCCTTAGCAACATACAGAAACTGCCCACGATGGAGGTGCTCGACAAAGTGCCCACCCTAGAGGAGCTCAGCAAAGCCATCCACTCCCCCCTAAACGATAAAGCACCAGGTAGCGATAGCATCCCGCATGAAGTCATTAAACGTGGGAAACCAACATTGCTACAGCCGCTGCATGAGCTACTTTGCCTCTGCTAGGAGGAAGGAGCAGTGCCCCAGGACATGCGCGACGCCACCATAGTGACTCTCTACAAAAACAAGGGCGACCGCAGTGACTGTAACAATTACAGAGGAATCTCGTTCCTGAGCATCGTTGGCAAAGTGTATGCCCGCATCCTCCTCAACAGGCTTCAGCTGCTGTCGGATCGCGTGTACCCGTAATCCCAGTGCGGCTTCAGAGCAGGCAGGCCAACAACAGATAAGATCTTCTCCCTCCGACATCTCCAAGAGAAAAGGAGAGAGTAAAGTTAGCCACTCTACATGATGTTATCGATCTCACCAAGGCCTTCGAAACTGGTCAGCAGGAAGGGCCTCTTTGATCTTCTTGGGAAGATCGGCTTCCCCACAAAAACTCCGCAGCATGATAATCTCCTTCCATGCCGATATGAAGGGTACAGTCCTGTATGATGGATCCTCGTCAGACTCCTTCCCCATTAACAGCGGTGTGAAGCAGGGCTGCGTGTTGGCGCCGACCCTTTTCGGGATCTTCTTCTCCCGCTCCTGTCTTATGCCTTCGACACGTCCACTGATGGCGTATATCTGCACACCAGGTCCGACGGGAGGCTGTTCAGCCTGGCACGACTGCGCTGGAAGATCAAAGTGATGTCAGTGCTCATCAGGGAGATGCTATTTGCTGACAACGAGGCTCTTGTGACCCACACCGAGGATGCCCTCCAGAGACAGGGAGAACGTTTCGCTGATGCGTGCAAGCAGTTCGGGATCACCATCAGCCTGAAAAAGACAAACGTCAGCGCGCAAGATGTCACCACTGCCCCCTCCATCAAAATCGACGGTGTCACCCTGGAAGTAGTCAAGAACTTTACTTACCTGGGGTCAACCATCAGCAACAATCTTTCGCTTGATGTGGAGCTGGAGAGAAGGCTTGGAAAGGCAAACACCATCATGGCCCGACTAACGAAGAGGGTGTAGGAAAACAGCGCGTCGTCAGTGCACACCAAGACTCAAGTCTACCAGGCCTGCGTTCTCAGCACCCTCCTATATGGAAGTGAGACCTGGTGCACTACATGAGGCAAGAGCGTCGACTCAACTCCTCCCATATACGGTGCCTAAAACGCATCCTAAAAATCAGCTGCAAGACCACGTCCCACAGAGCGAGATCCTTCAGCGTGCAAGTATCCCCAGCATGTACTCCCTGCTGAGCAAACGCCGCCTTCGATGGCTGGGACACGTCCGACGCATGTAGGATGGGAGGCTGCCAAAGGACATCCTATATGGACAGCTGGCCACTGGCAACAGAAGAGTCGGCCGCCCCTCACTCCGCTTCAAGGATGAGTGCAAGAGGGACATGAAGGCATGCAGCATTTCACCCGACAGCTGGGAAGTGCAGGCCGAGGACCGAATCACCTGGAGACTGACGGTCAGCAAGGGTATAGCAGTCGGTGATGTGAGAAGAGGCCAGCAGGCCGCAGAGAAACGTGTGAGAAAGAAGAGTGCAGCAGCAACCCAAGCAACTCAGACTTCCCAGAACGTCTGTACCAACTGCAATAGGGACTGTCACTCGCTCATCGGCCTGCAAAGCCACAACAGACGATGCCAAAACCCCAGAGACAGACGACACTCCAAGGGCGCTACTCGCATGGTCTCCCGAGACTGAGCTGCTTATGACAATGATGATGATGATGAAGCAACCCCTACAACACACTCGTTGTTATTAGCCTCTGCAGCAATCAATCCGCTACACATGGTACCGTGGCTGCAATAAGATTCAAATGTACAGCCCTTTTTCAGTAATGGCATACACCCTCATCTAATCAAACCCGTTTTGTATCTTAACCTACTGGATGTCTATATGAATATAATATCCCACATCAACTTTATTAAACGATGATCTGCACATTACATTTAATGATTTGGAAAAGAAATTTCTCTCGTAAGACTCTAGTCTAAGGACAATTATAGAGCTTTTATTTATTACTCCTTATCACATTACTAAACCTGCTTTGTTAACATTCAGGGTATAAGAAGAATATGTCTCATATATATATATATATATATATATATATATATATATATATATATATATATATATACAGAGAGAGAGAGAGAGAGAGAGAGAGAGAGAGAGAGAGAGAGAGAGAGAGAGTATGGGCATATTTGTTAAGTATGTTATGAAACAACATACGACAACTTACTCGTTCCCATCACGAAGATCTGGGTCTGTATCACTGTCTACGTAATCGTAATGGTATCCAGTATATTGAAAGGACCTTAAACCACGTGATTCAATAATATGCTTCCAGACTGGGATAAATTGAAATATGAATTTTGCGTTAGAGTGAGAACTGATACAATTGGATGTAAATGTTACATTAACCATTGCCTATTGTAACGAGTCTATGCTCTTAAAATAAGTAACAGAAAAGAGTGAAGACAACAAGTTTTGTAAAATTTAACAAAATAATTTATTTCCTTAGAATACAAAAGTGAAAAATTAAGAAATTAGAACTTACGGTTTTATGAATCAAGTGCAGAAATAATCTAAGAAGTAAAAAATAGAAGTCCTAGTAATAAAAAGTCCTGAATGAAACTGAGTTCGAGTCCCGCTGAAATCCAAAATGGAAGGTGTTGACGTCTGTTGTCGTCAGCGAAGTGCTACAGTTTCAACAGTCTGTTGTTGAATCACAGAATATATTTTTCCAGTTTTGAATTCAGTATAACTTCCAATAAATGTCTATATCCAAGAATTTTGTCAGAGTACTTTTTTATTTCCAGGGAAAAGAATCACTTCAATTCAATAAAATAAAAATTCAACCCAAACTGGTCACAACATAATAACAACTTAATGTCTCAATTGTTTGGAGCCCGACTGACAAACGTCTATCAAAAACAGCAGTAATACGCTAATTAAGACGCAAAGCAGATTCCCGGATGAGGGCCAAAAGTTCATTGTTCTGGAATAAGTAGAAGTTTTTAACAACTGATACATGCCACTCGTCACGTAATCCAGGTATGACCTTGACTTAACTGAAAGATTCATACTTTGGGAAAGATAAAAAATAATTAAAAATAGGTTGATTTCCAAAACTGTCACTGATTCTGAAACGAGATCAGCAACTAGATACAGTGTTAGTTGTTTACGTCAATGAAATAAAAATTTAATAAATCCGTCGGGTCAAACAGAACTGAACTCAATGTTACATTACAATAGCATGTAATGGAATTTAAAAAATAAAAACTAACAAAGAAAATTTTTTATTAAACATACATAACACTTTCCCCCATAGAAGAAAAAGAAAGATTTATACAATAAAGCTTTCTTTTTACCATAGGTCAATTATACATGAGGTTTATAAAAAAATTACATAAGGAGCTGAACTAAAGTACACTTTAAAATGTTGTAATGCCAATATCAAAGCCAAACATTCCTTCTCATGCTTTGAATAATTTCTTTGATGCTCATTTAATTTCTTAGCAAAATAGCACACTGGATGTTCAACACCATTTTTATCTTCTTGAATCAATACTACTCCAACACCAACCTCACTTGCATCAACAGACTAAAATTTGGAGCTGTAAGAACTGCTGCACTCTTAAGTGTGACATTTAACTTATTGGAACAAAATTTCCGATATTATCCAGCCATTCCCAAAACCGCATCAGTTTCTTTTAACTGACAGGCACAGGGAATTCAGAGATAGCCTTGACCTTAGCATCTATAGGTTCAACTTGTCCATGTCCAACAATATGTCCTAGAAATGTTACACAAGCACGGCAGAAATCGCTTTTGGACAAATTAATTGTCAAACTTACATCAGTGAGTCTGTCAAAGAATTTCTGAATCGTTGCTAAGGGTTCTTTCCAGTTGTCGTTGTAGATGATGACATCATCGATGTAATTATGTAGACCAGAGGTAATCATGTTCATTAAACGTTGAAAAGTACTTGGCGAACCTTTCATCCCATACGGAATCACTTTATATTCATAAAGTCCACCTGCAGTGACGAATGCCGAAATTTCCTTTGCTCTTTCCGTCAGTGGAATTTGCCAAAACTCCTTGAAAAAATGTACAGAGAGGAAATTCTTAGTCTGGCCCATGAAATTTTTCTGGCTGGATATTTAGGGATTAATAAGACTTGAATCACTTTTATTGGCCATAAATTAAAGTGATGTTTGTAAATACTGCAGATCTCATCATACTTGTCAAATGATAGGAAAACCCAATCAGAAGATACCTAAGGCTCATCTGCAACTTATTCCTGCATTCGACGAACCACTTAGCAGAATAATGGTAGATTGTGTTGGTCCCTTCCCTAAGACCAAGTCAGTTAACCAATATTTTGTTGACCATTAAGTGTGCGTCAACAAGATTCCCAGAGGCAATTCCTTTAAGGAATATTAAAACTAAAACAATAGCAGAAGCTTTGATAAAGTTTTTTTTTATATTATTCAATTTGGCCTTCCCAAATCTGTCCAATCTGATCAAGGGTCAAATTTTATGTCTGGAATTTTCAAGCAAGTTATATACGAATCAGGCAATTCAAATCTTCTCCCTATCACCCTGAGAGGCAAGGTGCTTTAGAAAGATTTCATCAGACTTTGAAAAATATAATTTGGTCATATTGTTTTGATATGGGTAAAGATTGGGATGAAGGCATTCCCTTGCTATTATTTGCTGTTAGAGAATCAGCTCAAGAATCTTTAGTATTCCGTCCCTTTCAACTAGTTTTTGGACACACTGTGCGTGGACCATTGAAGTTGTTAAAAGAGAAACTTCTTTTTAATAAAGATAATGAAATAAATAGTCTCTATAACGTTTACAATTTTGAGTATAAATTGCCAAAGGCTTGTGAGGTTGCAAGAGCTAATCTGCACTCTTCTCAGTCAAAAATTAAATTAAGGTATGATAAAAATACAAACGAAAGGAGTTTTCAGTCTGGTGATAGAGTTCTGGCTCTCTTCCCCATACCACAAAATCCTCTTCAGGCAATGTATTATAGTTCCTACACAGTTGAAAAGAAAGTAATTGATTTAAATTACAAGATCAAAACTCCTGGGAGGCGAAAACAAAAACAACTATGCCACATAAACATGTTCAAGGAGTATATTGAGAGAGATAGCCAGGTTAATCATGCAATAAATTTAGTTGTTGCTGTCCCACTCAGTGAAGATTTAAGTGAAGGACTGAAATCAGACACTATTGATTTTGGAGTGACAAATCTTTGGAATTCAGAAATAATGAATAAAGACCAAAAACGTTCTTATTTGCAACAACAAGAAAGGAATGAACTTAAACAGTTATTACTTGAATATGAGCACTTATTTCCAGATCTTCCGACAAGAACAAACAAAATTTGCCATGACGTTGAAATTGTAAATTCCAAACCTGTGAAACAACACCCATACAGGATGAATCCTCACGAACACAATACTTGGAAAAAGAAATTCAGTAGTTGCTGGAAAATGATTTCATAGAGCCTAGTAAAAGTGACTGGAGTTCACCATGTATACTTGTTCCGAAACCAAATAAAACTGTCCGCATGTGCATGGATTATTAAAAAAGTGAACAGTGTGACTAAAACAGATTTATTTCCATTACCCAGAATCGATGACTGCATTGATAAAATTGGAAATGCAAAGTATGTCACCAAATTTGACCTTCTGATAGGATTTTGGCAAATTCCACTGACGGAAAGGGCAAAGGGAATTTCAGCATTCATAACTCCAGATGGACTTTATGAATATAAAGTGAATCCGTTTGGGATGAAAGGTTCGCCAAGTACTTTTCAACGTTTAATGAACATGATTGCCTCTGGTCTAGATAATTGTGATGCTTACATCGATGACGTCATCATCTACAACGACAACTGGAAAGAACATTTAGCGACAATTCCGAAATTCTTTGACAGACTCACTGATGTAAGTTTGACAATTAATTTGTCCAAATGCGATTTCTGCCGTGCTTGTGTGACATTTCTAGCACATATTGTGGGACATGAACAAGTTAAACCTATAGATGCTAAGGTCAAGGCTATCTCTGAATTCCCTGTGCCTGTCAGTTAAAAGAAACTGATGCGATGTTTAGGTATGGCTGGATAATATCGGAAATTTTGTTCCAATTTTTCCATAATTGTGAACCCCTGACAAATTTATTGAGCAAGAAAACTAAGTTTCATTGGACTGAAAAATGTCAGGAGGCTTTTGATAAGTTAAAGGCCACACTTAAGAGTGCATCAGTTCTTACAGATCCAAATTTCAGTCAATCATTTAAACTGTCTGTTGATGAAAGTGATGTTGTTGTTAGAGCAATATTGATTCAAGAAGATGGAAATGGTGTTGATCATCACGTGTGCTATTTTTCTAAGAAATTAAATAAGCACCAATGAAATTATTCAGCAATCGAGAAGGAATGTTTGGCTTTGATATTGGCATTACAACATTTTGAAGTCTATATTGGTTCAACTTCTTCTCCGATTATTGTGTTTAGTGATCACAGCTCACTTACTTTCATCAGCAAGATAAAAACATAAATCAGAGAATATTAAGGTCGAGTTTGTTGTTACAGGAATATAACATTTTATCAAGCACATCAAGGGAAAAGACAATTTAATAGCAGAGACACTTTTCCGTGTATAGAAATATATTGTTTTCATGTATACTTTGTATCATTTATAAGATTTCTTTTATCTTATTTTTTTATAAACCTCATGTATAACTGACCTATGGTAAAACGAAAGCTTTATTATATAAATCTTTCTTTTTCTTTATGGGGGGGGAAGTGTTATGTATATTTAATTTAATTGTTATTTTTTTTGTTAGTTTTAAATTTTTTAGTTCCATTACATGCTATTGTAATGTAACTTTATTTACTGGATTTAACATTGTCCAAAATTTCAGTTCAGTTCTGTTTGACCTGACCTGTTTTATTTCATTGACAAACACCTAATAATAGAAACACTGAATCTAGTTTTTGACCTTGTTTCAGAGTCAGTGACGGTTTTGGTAAACAATGTTTTTAAATTTTTTTTATCTTTCTCATTGTAGGAAGTGTTAAGTTGAATCAGGTCATACCTGGACGACGTGACAAAGAGCATAACAAACTTCTATTTTTTCTAGATAATTGGCCCTCATCCGGGAATCTTTTTTGCGTCTTAAGGTAGTGTAAAGCTGTTGCCTTCATAGAAGTGTGTTAGTCGGACTCCAAACAATTGACACGTTAAGTTGTTGTGACCAGCTGGAGCTGGGTTTTTTATTTTATGGAATTCAAGTGATTCCTTTCCCTGGAAATACATAAGTGCTTCTTCAAAATTCTTGGACAAAGACATTCGCTGAAATTTGTACGAAATTCAAAACTGGACTAATATTTTCTGTGATTCAACAAAGAACTGTTGACACAACAGCACTTCGCAGGTTGCAACAGGCGTCATCTTCCATTATGGATTTCATCTGGATTTGAACTCAGTTTCATTCAGGACATTTTAATACTAAGACTTATATTTTTTAATTATTGGGTTATTTTTTTATTTGATTCGTAAAACCGTAAGTTCTTTTTCCTGATTTTTCACTTTTGTATTCTAGGGAAAAAATTATTTGTTAATTTTACAAAGTTTGTTATCTTCACTCTTTTCTGTTACTTTTTGTAATAGCCTAGGCTCGTAATAATACCTTTTGATTGATCCAAACAAAGAGTGAATGTGACCTCATCAAAAGCCTGACCAATACATGTGTCAGCTAAAGGAATACTTTCCTGATCAACATCATTCTCAAGAGCTTTCTTTGCCATAACTCTAGTAACATCACAAGCTGGGTATAAATCAGGGAATTCTTTTTCAATAGGATCGACTTTCTGATCCAAACAAGGCTTGTCAGTTACAAGTGAATTAACCACAACCTTATCTCCATCTAGGTCATTGTCTAGTAATAAATGAATACCCTGAACGGGTAAAGAAGATACTGTTCCGACTGTCATTGGTCCTGAGAGTAGGTCTGATGACAAATTTACGCAGTGGAGAGGAACATTAACAAAGCTGCACTCTACTCCCTGAATAAGAACACTCTCATTAGAAGAAGACGTCTCAGGAAAAGGAGAAGTACCTGATAATAAAAGACTCTGAGAAGTTTCTGTGTGCCTTAAAATTTTAATAGGGAAGGGATTGGCTGAATCACCCAAGAGTGATATAGAACCCTTCGACATGAATGGTTCATAATTCTCCATATAAAGATCAGGCTGGGGTGTATTAGACCCAACAAATGTATTGCTTTCAATGCATGACCATGACCTCTTATAAATAAGAGCATTTGGAATAGGTCTATATTGCTTCTGATGCTTATTTTTCAATTTGTAGCAGTCAGAAATGACGTGTCCTTTTTTCTTGCAATAGGTACACGTAGGAAGATATAAGGATTTCTGATCTATCTTATCAGAAGCTTGATTTCTAAAAGTTGTGCAAGATTTGAAATTTAGAAAGGCTCGTAATAGGCTGAAATACTTTTTTACCAGAAGACTGCTGAGTAGAAGACTTGCCTACATAAGAAATTTTATGAGCTAAGAAATACTCGTCAGCAGTACAAGCAGCATTTTCCAAGGTTTCGACCTTATGCTCATCAAGATAAGTTTTAATGTCACTATGGACACAGTTCTTGAACTCTTCAAGTAATACAAGTTGTCTGAGATTTTCATAATCTTGATCAACTTTCTTTGCTAAGCACCACCTATCAAATGACTTCTCTTTTCCTCTTACAAATTTAACATGAGTTTGCCCAGCGTCTTCTTTATAGTTCCTGCATTTTTGCCGATAATCCTCAGGGACTAACTCATAATGCTTTAAGATGCATTTCTTAACCAGATCATAGTTAGAACTTTGCTGTAGTCACAGTGAATTGCAAATATCACTAGCTTTACCAGTAAATACACATTGTAATAATAGAGTCCAAAGCTTCCTTGGCCATTTCAAATTTGCAGCAATTTTTTCAAACTGAGGAAACTATTTGTCTACTTCTTTTTCTCTAAAAGTTTGCGCTAGCCTAATATTCTTAGTAACATCAAAACTTGAATTTGTATGTAAAGTGGGGGTTTGCTTTACACTTGCGAGCTCTAATTCTCTTAATCTAAACTGATATTTCCTATCAACCTTTTCTTTTCTTTTTCATTTGAATTTGCATCTGTGTCTTTCTCTCCTCCTTCTCCAACAGCATTTGTCTTTATTCTTTCTGAAGTACAAGCTTTCTTAACTCTAATTCCATCTTGTATTTTAATTTTAATTCCTTTTTTTATGTCAGAGTCTGATACAGACTTACTGATCGAAACCAAAGCACTTTTATCCAAAACATTCTTTTCCACCAAATACTGGACCAACATGTTTTTTATTTCTTGCTTGGATAAAGATGCTTTTGCCTCAGAAAGATCATATTTTCTGGCAAGCTGAAGCAGTTCATCTTTTTTCAAGAAGTCTAAGTGTTCCTGGATAGGATTTGTAAGAAAGATATCCACTTTTGATGACATTCTAAAAAAGTCTATTGATTTCACTAAAGATTTCTAAAAATGAAAAATAATACTTGGGAGTTAGAAAAAGGTCTGAAACTAGGGGAATTTAAACTTCACAAAACAAAGTTTTTTGAAATATTTTAGCAAAAGTCTTATCCCGGACGAGCCCCTAATTTTCTATTACGAGTCTATGCTCTTAAGATAAGTAACAGAAAATAGTGAAGACAACAAGTTTTGTAAAATTTAACAAATAATTTATTTCCTTAGAATACAAAAGTGAACAATTAAGAAAAATGAACTTACGGTTTTATGAATCAAATCCAAAAATAATCCAAGAATTTAAAAAATAGAAGTTCTAGTAATAAAAAGTCCTGAATGAAACTGAGTTCGAGTCCCGATGAAATCCAAAATGGAAGGCTATGACGTCTGTTGTGGTGCTGCAGCGTTAACAGTCTCTTGTTAAATCACAGAAAATATTATTCCAGTTTTGAATCCAGTATAACTTCCAATAAATGTCTTATCCAAGAATTTTGTCAGAGCACTTATGTTCTCCAGGGAAAAGAATCACTTCAATTCAATAAAATAAAAATTCAACCCAAACTGGTCACAACATAATAACAACTTAACGTACCAATTCTTTTGACCCCGACTGACAAACTTCTATCAAAAACAACAGTAATACGCTAATTAAGACGCAAAACAAATTCCCGGATGATGGTCATAAGTTCATTGTTCTGGAAAAATTAAAAGTTTGTAACAATTGATACATGCCACTCGTCACGTAATCCAGGTATGACCTTAACTTAACTTAAAGATTCTCACTTCGAGAAATATAAAAAAAGGTTGTTTTCCAAAACTGTCACTGATTCTGAAACGAGGTCAGCAACTATAGTGTTAACTGTTTACGTCAATGAAATAAAAACTTTTAAAAAATCAGTCAGGCCAAACAGAACTGAACTCAATGTTACATTACAATAGCATGTAATGGAATTAAAAAAAATTAAAACTAACCAACAAATAATTTAAGTAAATATACATAACACAATAGAATATGATCGTCATTGAAAATACGGTTATGATATGTAAGTGATAGCTAGATTGCTAGATTGAAATCCAGGAAGAATCAAACAGACATATAGCAACAGTCTAGCAAATAAGGACACAAAGGAATGCTGACGGCGAAAGCTGAGGTAGTGGTAGATTTTTTAAACCACATCTATCTACAATACTGGCAGTTTTAGATCATGTCATTACCTGTTTACTTGTAGGCAGATAGCTTAATATATTTTACGATAGTATTTCAGCTTGCTTGGTTCAGTTCAGTCATACATTTAAGTAAGAAGACCAATGCGCGTTTAGAAAAGGAAAGACACTGCCTAAGCATACCTAGAAAGTAGTATCGTACATTTGACATATATTTAGAAGATTTGAAAAGAACTATATTCCCTTTTATAAAATATCTATTTGATTTTATTTAAGAGACTCATTCATAAATACATCCTTTGACTTGCACGTGTTTGAAATGTACAAGTTTATCTTAATATATCCTAGAAATGAGCATCATTTACTAATGACATGTAGAATTCGACAGAAGACAAACTGACTACAAATTTAATCATGACAAATACATATACGTATTCGCATTCTAACAAGCATTCATAGTAGTAATATTCTTTTAGGAACTCAGAGGGATCCATTTTATCATAAATTATCCAGAAATCACTCTTTCCTCGACTAACCATGTTGGCATCCAGATCGGTGTGAGTTATCTCGACTCCGTCGTCTACAACGGCAATCGTGACCCCACTACCATTGTAACCCAGATTCCACCCCTCCTGGATCTTCATGGATGGGGCAACAGCTCCGTTCTAGAGATAAAACATTTTCAATTATTGCATCTGATCCGCAATAAAAATATACGCATTTTGTTCCCTACCATTTACTCTCCACGCCTGCCAGTCTCATTTTTCCCTATGCAAACCGGTCATCAATCTCACACGCGCCATGAGGTTTAAAACCACACGGTGGCTTAGTGGTTGGTTCGGTGGTTAGCATGCAAGAAATAAGAGCTTATGGTTGCAGGTTTAAATCCTGTTCATACCAAACCAGGTCCCTCACCGTTCATACCAGGCCAGGTCCCTCACCGTTCATACCAGGCCAGGTTCCTCACCGTTCATACCAGGCCAAGTCCGTCACCGTTCGTACCAAGCCAAGTCCGTTACTGTTCAGGTCAGTCACTTTTATTTAGTTTATTTTTTGCGCTTCGCAAATAAATAAGCAAGAACTAATAAAAATGTAGAAAATAATCTGAAGTATGAAAAAAGAAATTACCGTGGATATGAATCTCTTTGAAAGAAAAATTCATCACCTAGTTTCACATATTGCCCTCGGGTTTTGATCCTGACAAAATGTTTTCCATAACAATAATTAATATTTTGTACAGAGCTTAATCTTTAAAATATACTCTCCATTTGTCACTCAATCCTTCCGTAATGTCGTAACAATGACTCCTCCTAAACCACTGTAAGGAAATTCACCGAACGTGGCATATGGGATGGCTATATGGTGAGGGTGGGATCTTTGGACCTTTCTTCTGAAGTGCATATGATATTACAAAGACCAAATACACACAACTTAAAATGATTTTCTTGAATATTTGTTTGAACAAATTGTGTTTATGCATTCTTTCAACTAAGGAAACCAGGGTTACAATCCTGAAGGGGTTTGGGGTAAAGGTCAGTGGTGTGGATAATGCGACACAAGCATTGGATTTGCAATCATAAGTAAATGACATAACCCTGTTTTTTCTTATTGTAAACATTCATTTGATATCAAGCGTTTTCATAAATAATTATAACACAATGGTACCTTTAGAATTGTTGATGTTATTATTATTATTATTATTATTATTATTATTGTTGTTGTTGTTGTTGCTGTTGTTGTATTTGTTCTTGTTGGTGTCCTCTCTGTTGTTAAGAATGAAATGAAGGGAAAACGAGAAAATGTACGAAAATTAGAAAAGACTTATTTAAATGCTGTTATGGATATGCGTAAAATCTGTACAATTTATTGCAACGTAATATATAGCTAACAATTATAGGGACAAATATATCTTAAAAGTCCCTTTTATTGAAAAGAGCGAAATGAGGAATGATTTCAGAAGGCATTAGTTTCTTAAAATTAGAATTATATTTGCCTGGGAGTTCATTTCAAGCTAGTATGTTAACGGTTTGGACCTTGAATTGATGTCTTTAAAATAAAGCAAAGAAATAAATGCCCGTGTTAACATTCTAGGATAATATTTTTTAATATTTTATCAAGGCTGCTTGACAGAAAGGTAAAATAGGTTGCATATACTTTCGAGGTACCACAAGTTTGACCACTGTGTATCTGCTGTATTTTTTATACTGACTTTGTGTTCTTGTTGTTTGACCTTATTCACCTAAAATAAAAGAAATTCAAAACAAACTAACACTTGTCTTTTTATCAGTCAACTATGTAGTTTACACAGCACCAAGGTATATTCCATAATAACTGAAAATATATCCTTCTTTTTAAAAAAAAATCCGCCCAAACTGGTTGACGTCAGCTCTCGCAATGAGGTCTTCGTCAGCTTCGCTGTAGGGTATTTAACTTAACTGTCTGTAAAATCTTATGTCTGTAAAGATCTTCAAGACATAATAGAGTATTTCTGAGCAATAAAGACATGTTTGCTTGCAGCATTCTTACTTAGGAGCTCATTGACAAGTTGAGTGCCATTCATCAGAACAGAACCCTACCGTTTAGCTCTAAATTTTAGATACGTTTGAATGCATACATTTCTATTTATCTATTTAAATACATGCACTGCATTGTGATTGGAAATCACTAACTTTAATTCAATTCTGAGCATGAACATAATCACAACAATCTTAACAATGTTAAGAAACTAAAAGGTGAGAGATGTGCCCTGGAGGAAAGGTAAAATTACGGATCAAATGCAACGTAACAAGAACTGCTCCTGTCATGCAGATTGAGGTAGGAAGATTGTGAGGAAGGACGAGGGTGGATTTAGCCTCCAATACATTGACAGGATGAAGTGATGAAGCATGCATATGAAACGTTGAGACACGGAAAGGACTTTTTTCTTGAACTTAAAGTCATGAAAGTCGCTATGGTGGTGTTGAGGAAAAACGTTCTTTTATCACAAACATCATAGGGAGTATATGTTTATCTTTTATGTTACGCTTATCATTGGTGAGCAATTGTAGGAACAGATCGATAAATTGTAATGTCATAGCGCTAAACGTTAACGCCTCAGTGACTTTGCTTCTAAATTACTTCACTATTGCAATCGCTATTTAACTATTCAGTGACAAATATGATTTATCGTAGCACAGGTCTTTTTAGTTATGTTTCCATATTTCTTAAGCGGAGATAACAAATCAATTTGGTAGAAATACACAAACATGTTAGCGAATAAGTCAAACGTAATGTTTGTAGCAGCGCCAATGATTTTTTGGATATCATTATTTATCGTTGTTATGTATATCTATTTTGTCTGCATAACGTTTGTCCACGATTGAAGATTGAACTTCCAGATAATGGTCATACGTATATACGTTGACAGAGCTTTTTGTGTTCACAATGTTCTAGAAAGCAAATATGGTTACAGTTTTATGTCATTTTCCAAAATGAAATGACCTGTTTCACATAACATTCTGTTGCTTCGTAGGGCAGGCAACAATTTGTATAACAGTACAGGTTCTGTAAGCAAAATCTAAATTCCTCTTTAATATCAGTCTTTGGGGATATATAATCAAAGTTTTCACTTGTGTTCAGATATAATTTGAGAGCAATTATTTATTCAAATTATTCATAGGAATTACTAAAGTGTTCATGAGATGAATTATTTAAATAACTCATTTCCGTTGCTAAAGTACTAATTGACTGGATTAACACATTAGCATGGATTATTGAGGAATCATTCAAAGGCATTCTGGATTATAACAATTTGGAATTCTTTCGAAACATTCTTTACTTCTGAACTTGTGTTATGACAGTTAGGACTATGTGGGATTTGATTCACAATACTGTTCGTGTGTTTAAATTTTCTCTTTGCATTTTAGGTAAATAAATTGTTTGTTAATTTTACTCATATGGTTGGGTTCATTTCTTTCTTTTACACAATTTAAGACCATAGAGTCGTAACACTGTACATATTAATACGATGGTTGAGTAGTATGATAAGTGTGTCTTTTGGGTTGATATGGTTTGGTGTTTAAGGGTGCGACATTACCTGAAGGTATATAATGTCGAGGCAGTAGGAGTTCATGCCTTTCACAGCTGCACAAGGCAGTAAACCTGGTCTGGCCTGGGCTGGATTCGAGACCACACCCTTCTGATCGCGAGTTTGAGTCACTAAACCCTGAGCATCATCGGTTCCCAATCTGTGCTGAAACTAATTTAAAGCTTTTCATAATTTAAGAAGAAATAACTCTCCAGGATAATACATAGTGTGAAACGAGTTCATAACTGAGTCTTTTGTTTATTATTTTCAGGTTGTATTCTGAAGTTTCTCGATATGATATTCCATAGCGGAGTTTATCTATCAGAATGGAGTAATAGACTTCTTGTGCCCGTTTTACGAAAGGGGTTTTCAAAGTGATGTTAATAATAACAGAGAAATAGTACTTTTTAGTTGTATTGGGCAAATAGTCACTAACCTACTGAATCAAATAATTTCCTCCTGCGCTGCCCAAAATGACGTCATTAATAATGCACAATATAGAATTAAGAACAATAGTTGCAGAATCGATGCCAGTTTGGATAACCATTTGTTTTTTACACGCAAAATCCATCGATAAAAGAACGTGCATTTCTTGTGCTTAATTAAAAGAAGCGTTCGATTATGTCAACAGAACAAGCCTTTAAATCAGACAATGTTTTGTGCTGTATTACATAATGTCTATACATGCTTCAAATATTATGTTTGATGACGATCTTGCCAAATTTTTCTTAGAACCAACCAAATTTACTATAAAACCGTTAATTTTGCATTCAGCTCTATTGGCATATTTTATTAAGCCCCAAAGTTTTAATTTTACAGCCACTTCTTATTATGAGATTGAAATACTTATTTATTATTATTTCTTTTTTAAATTCTTTCTGGTCTTTTTTGGTCTTTCTTTAAATAGTATATCCTGCTTTAATTTTTAATTTTATACAAATTCACAGTCTTTGACAAATTTGTGCAATAATTGTATACCGGGACATTTCTCTAAAATCACTTAAAGCGTGTAGAGGCACGTGACGGGAGATGGATCGCTTAAGTTGTCTGCGTCGGGTCTCTGTCCGATACTGTGGCTCCAAAATGGTTTCAGTTCTAACGTTCTGTATTGCATCATTAATTTATGCTTTGGACAATTATATATTTATAAGAACAAATGGTTTATCATTAGGTCTTTTTTATGTGTTCTTCTGGGGTTTTTTCAGGGAATTGTACTTGACGTTCAAGCGAGTACAAGGTCTTCGGACATGCCTATAAAATTATATTTCGAAATAAAATTAGACGTGAACAAACGTAACGCTCTTTTGAATATTACCAATAATAAATATTTTTTTCATACTTGTCATAAAATGTTGACTGTGTTTGACTATCATATCTATTTGCATGTTTTGCAACTAATGAAAAAAGATAACATCTTCTGTTGTATAATAAAATTGTCATTTAAATCAAGCGCTTCATTCATATAAAAAACAAATTGAGATTTTATATATATATATATATATATATATATATATATATATATATATATATATATATATATATATAACTTCTGGTGACCATTCAATGACTCACTATGCTCTCTGTGGCTGATAAACTCTCATTAGAGTAAAGGCCCAGTTAAACTTAGACTTAGTCCTCAATTCCAAGAGGTCTCTGATTCTCTGATGAAGTGGGAGAATTCTTACAATAAGAATGGGACTAGTGATGAAGTGGGGAATCCTTACAATAAGAATGGGACTAGTGATGAAGTGGGGGAATCCTTACAATAAGAATGGGACTAGTGATGAAGTGGGGGAATCCTTACAATAAGAATGGGACTAGTGATGAAGTGGGGGAATCCTTACAATAAGAATGGGACTAGTGATGAAGTGGGGAAATCCTTACAATAAGAATGGGACTAGTGATGAAGTGGGGGAATCCTTACAATAAGAATGGGGCTAGGGATGAAGTGGGGAATCCTTACAATAAAAATGGGACTAGTGATGAAATGCAGACTCAGATTTAAGTTTCATCTGGTTTATTAAGTCACAGACTTGTATGGTATTAAAATTTCAAGATTCAAATATCAGGTGCATCACTTCCAAATAATAACTCATGGATTTTATATCCCAGTGGTTGTGTGCAGTTGGACAAACATAAGTAATTTAAGTAACAGCTTTTATGATAAAAGTTGATATTAGTTTAGTGTTCAGATGTTATTTTAAAATTATTGTTTCCTTATAGACTTTGAAACATTGACTAACTTTTCATTAAATTCATATAGGTTAGTTTCAAACAGAGCCTTGAGAAACACTCAATGGCTGTAACAAAAGTAATTAACAGTATATGTACAATGCCTTGAGAAACACTCAACAGCTTTACAACGTAACAAATAACGAGAGGTTACACAAGGTTACAGACCATTTGACCCTTGCTTTAGCCTTGCATAGACTTGTAATTTTATCAGTTCAGTCTTTGTTTGCGATGAAACTTGTTTAACAGCTAGTAGGGCCATGTAATTCTATTTAGAAGTTTCGCTTTTGTTGAAGCATACTTTATTCAGAACTTCTTTTCAGGTACGGTGTGATCGGGTTAATAGGTATTCTCCCAATTAGAGACGGGGGAAAGGGAGCGGATACGTCGCTAAGATAACCGTGCGAAGGTGAGTAAATGAGTTCCCTGCATTTTCAGTCATAAATTATCAGCCACAATTTATATTTCAAAATTGGGTACTGAATGGACAACTTTATCATCAAACATATTTAATGCATAATTCATAACAACGAATATATCAAGTTATGTGAGCGACGTCTGGCTTATTGATTGATTGACTGATTTTCTTCATGCTACGAAGAGTACAGTCTAACATGCAAAATAAACACAGAATAAGCAAATAAAACCCTTGCAATAATTTGGAAAGATAGTATCAAATGCCAAACACCAATTCGCTTGTTCACAAGGTTGACTGCACGCAGCACATCCAATGATCCAGCATTGGAAGAAACGATAATGTCTATTCTGTTGGATACGGATGAGTTTTGTGATTCAAAATCGTAATTTGGTGTTTTCCTAAACTAACAGAGCAGATGAAATTCTCGGATAAATATACCAATATATATTTATTTACATATTTGGGATGTATACAAAATCTTGGTTGAGAAAAAGTGAATCAATTTTTCTCGGTTTTTGCTTAATTATGTCTGAAATAGAACCAATACCACTTTATATATATATATATATATATATATATATATATATATATATATATATATATATATATATATATATATATATATAGCATACCTTATGCTTAAATAATTATTTTATTTATTATCTATCGTAATGAATACATATATATGAGGAAACTGTTTAGCAGATACAAAAATACAAATAAATCTAAGAAATGAAGGTTTCTTCATCCCAACCATAATCACGAGCGACATGTGCTCAAGTGACGTTACCTGAAAAGAAAAGGGGTTAATTCATTTTATCTCTGAGTACATGAACAGACAATAGCGAGGTCCCCTGGTAATTCAAAATTAGCCTATATCCTGATTATCTGTTTAATGCATCCTTTTAGAATTGGTACAATATTTTAAAACTAAATGAAGACTAACGTGGTGGTAACAAGATGAAAGGACGTGGTTTACTTTTGCAAGTGGAATCGTATGAAATCTAAATTCTGATAAGATTACTTGAAAAAGATGGACATGTGCGATACGCCGATTTCAAGTTTTAAGAAAGTATAGACTTAAGATTTTCTTAGAACAATAATTCGGTAACCCTTTAATACACCACGCATTACACAATTGCTCCATAATATCGGATGTGCAATAAACTGTACTTAAGTCTTTGAAGCTTAAGGGTAAAGGAAAGTCAGTGATAGAAAGCTAACACTTGTAAACCATTCCAAATAGCAAACTGCAGCAAATTTGTATCGATCGAAGTTGGTAAATGACAAATGTATAAATACATTTGACGTCTATCTGTCATGATAAACGAATATATGTACATGTATATGCATACTCATCTATGTTCAAGTGCAATACAGAGATATTTAAAGAATTGTAATCCATGAATCGTTTTCATTGTGTTTCAGCCAAAGGAGAAAGTTCAGTGTAAATATAGATGGATATCTTACTTACGGTGCATGAACAGAAGATTCTTGTAACTTTTCCTCCATTGAATAATGCGACATCTATATTCAGCAAAACAGTTGATACATTTATCCATTAAACGCACTTGAATTTCATTGTTTTTTGCATCGAGTGTGTTTTGAACTAATATTATTTATTTCCCGTGTTCTTTCCGACTAGATTACACAAATAGTTCTCCGTTCATCCACCCTTTTCCCCACTTCTACTTCTTTGGAAGAAAACCACATTTTGCATGTTTAATAAGAATGATGTAACTAGCAGGTGTTAAGTTTGGTAACTACACCTTCGAGTGACCAGTTGCAAAAGAACGTCCACAAGTTTTCGTGGAATGTTTCGTGCGCGGTGGGAATTGAGGTTTACTCATAATGTAAGCGCGCAATTTATTTTAAAAGGAATATAGAAATAAGTGATTTATGGCCACAGCTTTTATTCTTTAAACCGAAACGTCTGATTAAAATATCAAATAGCCGTTATTGCAAACCTTTTGGATATCAATCTTTTAATAGAAAAATGTGGAAAGGTATGCATACCATTATGGGAGGTAAAATCTAACTTGGTAATATCACGTTTTTAAAAATTCTATTTGCTAGAAGTTTCCAGTCTAACGATGACTGATCCGTAAGCCCTAAGAAAGACGAATAAGTATACATAAGTAAATTAAACCAAGACATATAGCTGCCACATGGGAATATCTTTAGCTACTATTTCTATACATATGTGTATTGGAAAATTATTAAATCTTGTTGGAAATCTATATACACATCTTCACTCTCTGATAGAAAACCTGAAAAAGCCGTGAGCGTTTTAATTCGTGCAAGATGTCGTGCTACGAAACCTTTGAACAGTTCTAAGATTATTTCTTTTTGCTTGACCTTGTATTTTCTTCCTGATAAATAAGTGACAGTCATCATTCCCGAAATCGTGGCGTCACTTGTTCTACGCCATTTTAAGCATCTCACTCGATATAATCGGGGAGTCGAGGTAGCTCAACTAGTAGCGCGTCCGACTTGTACTCCAAAGGTCGCTGCTTTAATACCGGTCCAGGCATGCCGAGTTGGTTGCATTGGCATGTTCTTGGAAGGACACTTAGCTCTCATTTTTTCAGCATAATATAACCAATAATGTGCTAAAAAGTACTGTGAAAAACCTGGCAAAAAAACCCCTAATCTATTCAGTTGGAAAGTTCCTAAAGTTATTGCATTATTTCACCTTGGCCCATATCGTACATATCCATAGGACGTTAAATTTTATTATGGGCTTGAATTCATATATGGATGTTATATTCTATTAAATGGGATCACATTACATGCTTTCCGTCCATTCAGTAGATCAAATTAAATTCTTTCGGTCTATTCAGCGGTATCAAATTGCTTTCCATCCAGAATAAAATCTCAATTCTGTGGTGCACTGAACAGAAAATTACTTTCCCAAGGATGTTTCTCACCTAAATTACAGTTATCAATGCAACAAAAACAAAACTAAACAGAAAACAGGTAATGAGGGAAACATATTTCAATAACATAGGCTGTGTCGTATACTTTTAAGTGAAAGCAGAACAACACATGTTTATAATAACTATGTGCAATTTTGAACTTTTTTATTCAAATTTATTTCCTCAGTTTTACGAATTATTTTCTTTTGTATTGACATTTACCATATCCATTCGCTTTTGGGTAAACATGATGCAATAAGTCATGCTCGTATATACTAGTCAGTACTACTGTAACTCAAAAGGCACATGATGACGTGCCTCATGATCCAATTATGTATTTTTTTAAATTTCAAATCTTACTGGAGTACCATAAGCTGCTTCTACGGAGTTGAACTTATGTATGTCAAAGTGGCAATAAATATAAAGAACAAACTCAACCGGAATTATTGAGATTTCTTCAGTGTTCGCAGCTATTGAATTTGATTGATGGTACCTTTTGGATAGCACCAGTATATATTATTATTGCTTGCTCATTCTTTCTCCGTTAACTTTACATTGTCAGAATCGTGCAATATTTTTCCATTCTGCACTGCTTCTTACTGCACGACACGCGTGTCTAAAAACAGTATCGTGTGTTATAAGTATTGGCTGTAATCAAACAATATACTCTCATGTAGCAGACACAGGAGCTTTTGATTTAGCATATATGGTCCATTTGAAAGAAGAAATGATAAAGTTGTCGATGTGGTTGCGTTCACTGAATCATAAAGAACCTTTCAGCCAAGCAAACGAATGAACGTAATATTCGCTTTGTATCCGTAATGAAAATAACATTCTGATGAGTTAGACAGCGATTTAGGTGATATGTTCATAACTATTCGCAAATCGAATGGTTCGGACTATGACCCGTGCTCCCAAGGGACTATGAAATTAACATCGAAAGGTATGTCAAGGCCAAGGCCTATATAGTCTCCGTCAGAGACGTCCGTTTTACAAGCCAGTCCAAGCACAAAATTCGAAAACAAATGCAACTGAAGAAGGCGGGTTTTGGTAGAAAACCAAGAGCCTCATAGCAAATAAGCCAAGACGAGAAAAAAAGTTTTATTTCCGCTGGCCAAATGGGCCGTCTCATCGCAGCTGCTTTCTAAATTTGCCCGTTTTACTTTTTGAGACAATATTTGTATTTATTTTAGCGAATAAAAGTCAGACTGAACTGGTCAGGTAAATAGATGGGGTCCCTCTAACATAGGGCATGCAGGTGACAGGGCATAAACATATACCATCTTTAGCTGGTAATAAAAATGGCAATAAATATACTTACCTTTTGGCATCTTGAATTTCCTCTGAATGTATTGTCTTAGTTATTTTTTGCTAATCAGAATTACATGGGTTTTAAAAACTTGATCCACACCCCAAAATTGTACTGTAATTTTGTCTGCATCTCCAATAAAAATCACATTCTCCTTACTGCACTCAAAAGAAATGAATGACATATTCCCTAGAAAACAAAATCTAATCCTGCGTCTTTTTGTGAATTTCAGTTAAAAGAATTTATAGTATTTCCCACATTATGATTCCAAGCAATCAATGACAGACGAGAAACACGAGTGCAGCTGCATGAATTTCAGCCCCTCGAGTCACATGTACATCGTACGGAATTGACACATTTTATAAATCCAGTCCAAATCAACTAGAAAAGCAGACTTAACGTTGGATCAACAGACAAACGAGATACCTTCATGCCATCACAGTTGAAGAAATTGTTTCAATGCGCATTCATTCACAATATGACTCTAAAGTTCAGTTTTAAACAGACGAATACGAGATATATTTTGAAACGAATGAGTAAGCGGGCGATCAAGTTCAAAGGTCTCTGGGTGGTGATATGTGCGCATAAATACTATTATTTTGAATTGCTGAACCTATAGTTGTGTATTTACTTTGGAATCCAGCGTAAATTCAATTACTTGGTTTCTTGTAGTGTGTTCTTTTTATTATTTAGTCTTAGGCAGAAAAGCACAATGAGTTTATAATAAAAAGGTTATTATATTTTGTATGGGAAAATATGAACTCTTTCAAAGTTTTCCGTGCAAATGCAGTAACCCAAAAATACACTCTGACAGGCAAGATACTTTTTCAAAACGGTATTTTTTACTTATTATATACCCATTTCTTTTTTGTCCATTAACTTTAAATGATCGAAATGGTGCAGTATTGTACTACTTCATACTGAATGACAATTTATAATAATGCCCTTGCGCGTCCGTGATGACGTTGGAATGTTATCTCATAAGGGTATTACAGCTGGTTGCACGCACATGTTTCAAAAAGAGACATCTGTTGAGATAGGTGCCTCTTTTCCTCCATGTGTTATCTAGGGGATGAAACGGATTATTTTTAGAATCATTTGTTGATATAACAAAAAGATAACAAAAATATAAAATTGATATTTAAGTAGATCATTGTAAAGGAAAATGTATCTTTTAATACAAGTAGTTTTAGTGAAAATCTCTCTAACTTTTGTCTCAATCAAGAAACAAATCGTAGATTAACGAAATATATCTTCACTTAAACTTAATTCTGACACCAAATAACTCCTAAAGTATACAGTCAAGTAGAATCGATATGAATGTTAACTTTCGCCACCTTTAGTCTCATTTGTTTTACCCTTAGGTGCTTGTAATGATTCAAGAGTATGTTGAAAACTGTTCTAGCATTTCGAATTAGTCTCAGACGGACTTGTTTAACTTTCGGCACTGATATAATATATAATATACGTTATGGCAAATTTCAGCTGTTCATTCCCGCCAAAAGTCGTCCATATTGTTTTCGCTGTTATTCTATTATTTCAGCCAGTTTGACTCAAGTTGTCTCTTCAAGGATCCTATCCTCAACGCCTTGCGATAATCTCTAATTTTCGTTATTCTCAGCTCGTTGAAACGAATACATCATGTTGATTGTAATGACACCTATCATAATATAGTTGTAGCTAATAACATCATTAGGTACGAGATAACAGATATCGGATGACGTCTGGAAAATAAAGACAATTTATTTGTTTAAAAACATTGCACTGATGATCATGATGACATGCGCTTGGAAAAATATCGATCTCCAGTCTAAATCACTACCATAATTATGTGATGATTTTAAGCCTTTGAAAACTCTTGCCATCATTAGTGCTTGCAGTGGCAGGAGAAAATCGGACATGCGTTGGAGGCCTTGGATTGCCGAATGGTCTAAGGCGCTCGTTTTACAGATCTCTCGCATATCCCACATCTGAGAGCGTGAGTTCGCGTCTCGGATCGACCCACGTGGATATATGAGAAAGCTTATCATTAGCTTCCCGTGGGCTGGTGTTTCTTTCAGGATTCTTCTGCCATCAGATACGCTGGCCGCCATGTATGGCCCATCATGGTCTGAACGGTGGTGCTAAACCAAACAAACACAAAACCAAGTACATGTGTAAAACGTATTCCTATCTGTTGTGAAGATGCACACAAAATAGCTAAATAATTAAAGCGAAGTTTAGGGCAGAGGAAGCTTAAACTATTCAGGAATCTTGAAAGTGCATCATTACTTAAAACACTCAGTTTGGATCACTGCAGTCCTGGTGTTGGACTGGTTCCGGTATATGCAATGATAATTAGTTGTAATGATGACGTCCTAAACTTGTTAGTTTCAGCTGACTTTTCCGATTTTCTACACATTAAGTACATCATCTTGCCAACACAATATCCTTTTTACAAATGAAACAGTGTTAGAACTTATCACACAACAGACTTGAGACAAGGTTCAAAATGTGTATGTTTATCGTGTATGTGACGAATATCTATGATTATCATGTTGTATTGTCACTAAATATTCACGGATTTGTACTGGAGCTGAGAAAGAAAGGGATGGGAGGGACAACACAATTAATAAAGAAACACGGTAAAAATGTTTGAGGATTTATTTTCAACATTAAACAATTTGCACAAATGGCCACAGAAGAATTGCATGAAAAATGACGTTAAACCCTATATGATGATGAACCCTGTAAAGTGCACTAAAATTAGGACGAGCCACATGTATCTTTAACGATAGTAAGTACATGCAAATCGAGTACTGAATAAACATTGCAATATGTAGAAAATACAATCAGATTGGCACTTAATATTTAAGATAAAAAATATACTCTGTTCAATAATAAATGTATACATGTAACATATGACACTGTATTTAAATATATTTGATTGGGTATATTGTATTGCAGATCGTACGTAAAAACAAGATCCACTGAAAGACGTAAATGCAATTTTGGTCAGTTAAATTTGCTGACATTAAACCCATACAAAATAGGAATTTTAAGTGATAAAATCAATTTTGTCTACAACTACAAATTCCTCACGGTAACAAACAAATCCATCCATCAAACAAATCACATCTTTGTGCATGCACACATATCAAGGTAATTTTGCACATCCGTTAACGCACATGCATACACATATACAATCATATACATTTACTCTGTCTAGCAATCAAATCAATTAAAACAAGTAATAGTAGCACCAGACCAGACCTATGGAATCGTACAACGGACTTTGGAAATACACTTACAGGGTATTTAACCATGAATATCTGTTATGTTTCGATATTGACAGAACAGACAAATACCAAACAAGTAAGATATTGGAAGCATTTTCTCTGTGGAAGTTAAAATGATTATTTAGTCCTCTATCCAATGTGTCAAGCTTTCGGTCACACTGTAAGAAAACTGATGATGTACGAAATATTTGTCTTTCACGTTGTCGATTCTTTTGTTTTTGTTTTGTTTGGATTTAAAAGAAAAAAAAATCAACAACAAAACAACACCCCACAGCTCCACACAATATGATACATCACACACACATAAAAATCACTTTCATGTAGCTTTTATGCACATAACAATGATTAATATGAAGCAATTCTGTTATAAAGACACCTGAATATATACTGACATCATTTAGTAGTGTGGTTCAAAAACTGAGAACAAAGTTCCGATTTCCTTACCGGTAATTGCAAGTCATTCATGAGCAGGTAAGAGAACAGGAACTCTCCTTCCATGTTTATCCGGATATAAATTGTTCTCAAAAGAGGTCCTCCTCTGCAGTGATTAAATTGCTTTGTTATTTGTAGTCGTGCAAAATATTAAAAATAATAATCTCACCCGAAACTGATGAATGAATTTCCAAACATTTCGACGGTTTAGACAAACAAAAGAAAGAAAAAGAACTACAGCATGGGAAAATGGGTATTATGATGTGATCTCTCATTTGGTGCTGGTCCGCCAGTCAAAGTGATGATTTATGTTGCTACCGGAGCAATCGGTGCGGCACTTGCTAGCTTCAGTTTCACAACTATTGCCACTGCAATGCCCAAAAGTACGGCGCCAGCTGCCACCCCTCCAGCAATGGCAGCAGTTGTAGATGAGTCGTTGGCTGCCGTTTTAAATGAGTTAGGGGCAGCCGTTGTAGATGAGTTGGTGGGAGCCTTTGTAGATGAGATGGTGGAAGCCGTAGTAGACGTCGTTGTAGATGAGACATTGGTACCTAAATATACCAATGAAGAGAAATCTTTGCAATATTAAGTCATCTTCAAATTACTTTTATACTTATAAAAGTTGAATATAAATATTTGGACCAGTTAGAATTCAGTTTTTATATATGTTAAATAGCGCAGTTTATTGTCTGTATTTTTTTTCTTAGTTCTGGTCAAAGCACGTCACACGTATGGAATATTTGGGTTCTTACTTGTTAATCTAATATGAACGCTTATTTCGGAAGAAAACTGGCCCCGAAATGAACATAGTTTCCAGTTAGCTAGCGTGTTTCTGAGATAGCTTATTCGCAGCTAGCTTGACTAATAAGAAATACTCAGACTGATTGAGCATTAATAAATTCTTTTTTTAGATACATCGAAAAGAATATATCCATGTTTTCAATCATCTTGAACGAGTAAAGATTATACACGGTTTGTAATGTTTGTGTGATTGCCGGAGCACTCGGTAAAACTTTACACTTTGAGCTAAAACTCTTCCCTCGTGCCACCTGCAAAGACTGCAACGTAGTTTAGTTGTATCTCATTCAATCAATACTATTATTCATATAATTGACGATATCGTCAACTGGATTACATATTTGTTCATGTCATTTTCTAAATTAGACCTAAGATACCAAGCGTTGTATTATAATGCCCGTCGTCCCTCCTCCGTCTATTTGCATGCAAAACGGAAGCTGAAAATTGTTGTCTTCATAGTTTTCTCATTTAAAGTCGACCTGCTTTGTTAAGGCAAGTGGATTAAAATATAAAACTATATGATATTATTTGTAACGTGTGCATTCCTGGACAAGATTGTAATTTGGGTTAGATACTCTTTGAATTACAGTTGATGCGGATAAAAAAGAATCCATGTAGATTATGCTCACTGTCAAGAAACTCCAGCTGACATTAACATACTTCATTTGATACAATCGAGTTACGTTTCATTGACACCTTAACCTTATAATAATACAGCGATGGATGAGATCAGGATAAATTACGAAAATATGAAGTATTCATTGCGTATATTTCCCTGTGACGGTGCTGACTCAGTATCAATACTTACATTCATATCCATAGTTATTCCCTGTACAAGTCTGACCCGAGGCGCATGGACTCCCAGAACAGACATTGATATCTGGTTAGAAATTATATATATATATATATATATATATATATATATATATATATATATATATATATATATATATACACATACATACATACATACATACATACATAGCATGTATTAGGCAGTGTTGGCATGTAGCAATTTAATAAACGAATACCGTTAATAATTATGCATATAATTATGTTTTCAACGGTAGACCATTGCTTCAATGATCTCTAAACGGAGTGATGAATTTCCAAGATATTACCGAGAAAATACATCCATATTCGCCCTTCCAATCTTCATTATATAAATCAATAACATACGTTCCGCAATTCATTGAAATCTGATTTTTTTTCCACGCAATCTTATTATCTCTCTGCTCAAAACGAAACAAAATACGTGGAAATGTGTGGAGTGAGAGACTTGATTTGTTTTGGAGCTTCACGGAACAGCAACACAAGTAGGTTATTTAGTTCCGAAGCAATTGGAGTGAAGTGCCTTGCCCAAGGATACACCACGGTGGCTGATCAAGGCTGGTCCGACGGTACGATTCGAACCGGCAACTTTTCAGTTGTGAGTTCGGCACGCTAATCCCTGAGCCACCCGAATTTGAACAGAATGAAAATGAATTATACCAATTAACCTAAAAGAACCTGAGTCGACGCTATGCGTACACTTTCCTTGAGAACAATACCAATTACAAAGTTTCAAAAGTCTGAATACACAAGTGTATTGATATAAATTCCTCTGCTACTGGACACTTAAACAGCAATCTATGCCTTTGTTTTGCTCTGTTATGTTGTTTTGTTTTTGTTTTCTAAACCTAAAACAATGTTCTAACACGGAATATGTTATAAATATTTCAATGCCCCAAAAGTCTCTCTCTCTCTCTCTCTCTCTCTCTCTCTCTCTCTCTCTCTCTCTCTCTCTCTCACACACACACACACACACACACACACACACACACACCCACACGCATATAAACACACACAGCAAATAAAACATCACTAAAAGTTCCCTTGCCCTACCGCTCGATGGCAAGATTATACTGGAGATAAGCTTTTATGTTATAACACAAAGTTTGACAGAATTTTTTTTGTCATGCAATAGACATGGTATATGTATAAGACTCAGGACCGCGGACGGGGGGGGGGGGCACCGAAAACGAGAAGATCATTTTTCTTTGTTATTCATATGGGCCTGCTAGAGATTTTTTCCTAGGGCCTACAAATCCTGTCCGGAGCCCAGATACCTTATATCGTGTTCTGAATTGTTACAAACCAATAATGTGCATCCAAATTTCCCGAAATTTTACAGATTTAGAAACTAATATCAGAACACAAATTTTAATGTAAAAATGATTTCTAAATCGATGCTAGGACCTCATATCTTCCATTACAATCCCCAACAGTACAATGCTTTTTCGGAGATGGATTAAAACGTTTGTAACAACCCATTGTCAAAATCCCCCCAGTTTTCATTCTGAAGTGGTGTCAATTCCTGTGATTTCAATATTTTATTTCATAAGCGCTATACTTTATAAACATTTGCATGCAGCAGTGTCTTGAACCTACGTTTTAGATGCTCATCACAATTTCACTGGTCAAAAAACCTCCACTCCATTCAAATACTATTGTAAAAGTTAAAGATGATACGTGATTGAATGTGTCTGCTGGCGTGCCATAATTGATAGACGAATATGGTCTTGCATTAGTCATACATTACAGATATATGCGAATGAAGTGAATATAGAGTGTCATTTCATATTTGAGAAACAATAATGTGAACGTGTCAAAGTAGTAATATCATGCTGAACAATATTAGGACCGAGTTATAGCAAGTACAATTTCATCTTGAAGTCATTGACGTCAACTCATGCTATTACTGCATTGGGTTTTCATGCAAGATTTATTGGCAGTCAGTTTACAAATCACTGATCAAATATGGTTTAACCTGTTTGAAGATTCTCTCTCTCTCTCTCTCTCTCTCTCTCTCTCTCTCTCTCGACCTGCATGTGCGTATAATAGTAAACCCGACGAGACAACGAGAGAGAGAGAGAGAGAGAGAGAGAGAGAGAGAGAGAATGCAAAACGAAGAAACAAAAAACGAATCATATACCCAGCAGCAATAGTAAGTCAAATGCAATAAGGACTTGGATGAATTGTGAATAATTCAAATATTTGAATTACATCATGTTGGTCGTCATTTGGATTGACCTATTCTCACTCATTTATATATTCTGTATTTAAACCCAATTTCACTTTTGAATCTCAATCGCATTTTTTTTTATGTATTAATCAATACAAATGAAAACTGAACCTTATAAATTGAAGTAGAATAAAATTTTCAATGAATATTGTGTATGTATACAATAGCTGCAACTGCAGTTTGTAGCATCCTCCGCGAAGACGCGAAGAGTTGTAACCCTCTGTCAATACATAGATTATTTGAGCAGATCTTGACTCCATTGTAAATGTAAGTATATGTATTTTATACGTGGTATAAATAAAATGTATGCAGTGTACGTACACTGTATCTTTGATATACGACTCACTGTATAAATTTATTCATTACAAAGGAAAATCGACAAGACCTGATTTCTTTTTAATGAAAAGTGGGTGTATATATGTATATATGTATATATGTATATATGTATATATATATATATATATATATATATATATATGTGTGTGTGTGTGTGTGTGTGTGTGTGTGTGTGTGTGTGTTATTCGGCTTCTATAGTCTCGTTCTTTTATACGCACCTTTACTTGATATATTTTGTTCGAACAGTTACATTGCTGTAATACATATTTTAGGTTGAGTCTGCTCAGTATATAACATTCATGTTTACGGCGGTTGCAGCACACAAAAAATTTCTGTATTATACGCTATGTCTCATTGTTCAATTTCTTAGCACGTTTACTCTATAGACTTTGTCCAAATAGTTATGTTATGCTGTAAATACACAGCAAATTTTTGGTTGACTAATATCATTTATGTTCAATACAGAGTCACGAAAGTGGCCAGCATCAAACACAACGTTTGTCTTTGTTTTTATTAT
>JAECUM010015374.1:0-60086 GCA_016617855.1 Megalonaias nervosa
GATAAGCCAAGTTGAACGTAGCTTACGTGAATTGACACCGTGTCAGGTAAAACCTGAGATAGGCTGAGATAGAGAATGTCAAGATGTTGAAAGTGGTCGAAGACCTGATAGAAGAGCTCTTCAGAGATGAATTAAAAAATAGCAAGAAGAATGGACGGAGAAGTATAGACTTCAGAAGCAGAGAGAACAACAAAAGCAGCAGCAGCAACAATAGCAGTAGCCACATAGAGGCTTTGTAGACTGCCGAGTGGACAAGAAAGAGTTCTCCTTCTCTTTCCCCAGAAGCAGACCCTTTCCTGTGGGGAAAGTCTGCAGACAAACGGGGACGCAGTCTTAGAAGAAAAAAGATTGCCATGTTACGTATATGTAATTTAATTACTTGTGTGTTAGTTGTAAATTTTCTTTATATTTTATTTTTGTTTAATTACATTTTATTGTAATGATTATTTTCATAGGATTTGATATTTTTCCCAGAATATTCAGTCTGTTTATAACACAAAAGTATGACTAAAGCACTATTTTTAGCTCACCTTGCTTCATAGATTTTGTAAACATCGAGTGACAATGAGAGGTCATTATCAAGGCCATGTCCTGCTTGCGTGATAGCTCTAATTTGCAAATAATTTTATTATTGAATCTTATAGTAAGATTCATTAAGTTCTTTCAAGGCGTACGTGTTTATCGGCTGTACGCTTTTACTGCGTTGTTCCATCTGGGTGATCACGTGGGCCACCATGTGATCTAAAACTGAGGGATTAATACTCATTCTCGGTGAAGTTTAGTCAGTCGTATTTGAAATATTGAGGACACAAGGTGTTTCAATTGTTGATGTCAGATTGTTTTGAAGTTCATCTAATTTTGGGGATTTAATAATTTATTCTCTAGAAAACTACACAAGTGCTCTTTTTAGAAAAGTTCCGGGACAAAGACATTAAGTGGAAATTCATTATGGAATTCTAAAAGGGTACATCGAACGTTACGGAGATTGTCATCGCCATGCCACGGTGATGGCTCACAATTTCTCGGGATAAGATGGGCAATTTCTTCTGAGATTCTATAGGGAACAAAGAACGGAGCCAAAAATATTTCCATGCAAGTAGGATAAATACAGATAAAGATTCGATGAGTTACTTTGCCATGCCTTTCAGCCGAATGCCTGAAACGTTTGGAATGACAGAAATGGCCAAAGGCTATTTTCCGCACTTTTGCAATGCGGAACCTAATCAACACACCGTTCTACCCCATTTGCCTGATCCTCACTACTACTACCACAACCACGTGCGCACCGGACAACGAGAAGCTTTCTACGCTTGGTACCACTTTAAAGCCACAGACCCCTTCGACTTTCAGGAAGAAATGTTAAAGTATTGTCGTTCCGACATGGACATTGTACGGCGTTGCTGTGGAAAATTTCGACAACTGTTCATGGAGCACGGTGGGATCGATCCTTTGAAAGAAGCTTGGACCATTGCCAAAGTGTGTTCCTTAGTGTAACGCCAACGATTCATGCCCCAAAACACCCTAGCTGTCATAAGCCCTCAAAAAACCAACTTAGTCAAACGTCAATACTAGGTGAAAGCTCTATTCTGGTTACATTACTTGTGGGACAAGGAAGGCAAATGGGTCGAACACGCTCGAAACAGAGGAGGCTAAAAGACCATCGGAACTTATTCGGTGGATGGCTGAGACTTAGAAAACCCCAAGATCGTGTGCGAGTTTCACGGTTGCTTATTTCACGGATGTCCTATCTGTTACCCTCAACGTGACACTAAAAATCAATTTTTACAAAGTACCATGGAAGACTTCTACAAGGCCACTTGTCAGCGACGCTTAAAGTTAGAAGAGCAAGGATACAAAGTGGTAGAAATGTGGGAACAAGAGTACGATCACCGTTTGAAAGCCGATCCCGAATTTAAACGAATCGTGGATAGTTACAAGCTGGTGGACCCTTGGAAACCGCGGAACAGTTTGTACAGAGGACAGACGAATGCCACCTGTTTGCTGTACCAAGCGGACGAAAAAAAAGAGAAGAAATAAAATACTTAGACATGTGTTCGCTGTATCCTTACGTGTGGAAATATTGTCGCTTTCACGCAGGGCACCCACGATTGGGGACGGAACACATCGACCTGGACAATATTCGACAATACGAATGATTGATAACATGCAAAGCCTAGCTTACCTCGGACTTATACCATCTCGTTTTACCTCACCATTGCCAAGGAAACCTGATGTTTCCCTTGTGTTATACTTGTTCCGAAACGTGTAACCAAGACCAACCTTATCAGCACACCCAGGAGGAACTCGCCTTGACGGGAACGTGGGTCAGAGTGGAATTGTTTAAAGCTCTGGACCTGGAATACCAATCGTTAGAAGTGTACGCAATTTATCCACTTTCCCAAGACAGAAAAATGCCACAAGGGCGACCAAACTCAGAAAGGCATTCTTGCAGACTACGTGGATGCTTTCTTGAAACTGAAACAAGAAGCCAGTGGCTATTCTTCCTGGTTCCAGACTCCCCGAGACCAAATGAAATTCAAAGAGAAATACTTGGAGCAGGAAGGCATCACTTAAGACGACATGGAGAAAAACGAAGGAAGGCGATCGTTTGCTAAAGTGATGCTGAATTGTTTGTGGGGAAAATGGCACAACGAATGTGTTTACCCAAGACGGATTATTTGGCAGAACCCTCCCGCTACTTCCAGATGATTCACGACAAAACTAAAAACATGAAACACGTTGACGTCGTTCGTTAAGACTTGATCTTAGTTAATTACGAAGATCTGGACTGTGTAGAAGTCCATGAATTTGGAAATGTTAACCTTGCGGCCTACGTGACAGTCCATGCTCGCTTAAAATTGTACGAAGCTTTAGAACTGTTAGGAGATCGTGTGTCAACGACACCCTGTCATCGAAAGAGACCATTTAGGAGCATGGACAGACGAGCACCCTGACGACAAGATTCTACGTTTTGCTAGTGGCGGTCCTAAAAATTACGGTTACGAATACCGGGACAAACAAGAACTACACACCTTAATGTAAAGTGAAAGGATTGACTCTCAAGTATCGTACCAGTCAAGTGGTGAACTTTGGGGAACTGAAAGAATCCTTACAGTATGGAGAGGATGGAAACTTAAGAGTGAACAAAAACCAACCTCACAAGATTGTACGAATAGCCGCACACCATATCGTCAGTCGGCCATTGGAAAAAGAGTATCAAATCGTTTACCAGAACCGAGTGCGGCTTCCAAACCACTTCACATTACCTTACGAACACGCTGATATTGGTTAGCATATACCGATATTTCATTGTGACAACAAACACCAAGCAAGAAATATGAATTCTTTTAAACAGACAACACCTGGTACCTTTAAATGTACACGAGAGACTCGTTCTATTAAAAGCCTTGCGCTTTCATCTCGATTCATCTCGATTCTTCTCGACCTCTACTGGAAAAAAAGATTCGTCAACTTTTAGGCACTGAAGATGTTTACTACGATGTGTGTGTAGCTTATGTCTTACATCCTCACTGGAAAAATGTTCGTGACTGGAAAAGTTTGGGCTTCGAGGCTTGGACAAACGAAGTGACACTATGTCCAAGATTTGTGATCATAAAGTCAAACATTCAGTGAAAAAAGTAACTTTTAAACCTGTGTTAGTCACAGTACCAGAAGAAAACCCCGTCACCGAGGAAAACCAATCCCTTCAGGACAGGACTGTCATCTAAATTCCAGAAAGGCCATGCCAGGAGGTCCCCTGTGTGATTGTGCCAAGAGTAGAGATTCTTAGAACATTACACACTGGCCCCAGGACACCACACCTTGGTTACTAAAAATGTTGTATAGTGACTTGTTTATATTCCACTTTGATCGTTTTGATGTGTATTTTATCCATGTACTTAACCATTCAGCTTTAACTATTTTTTTCTGTTGTGTTCACATTCAAAGTTTGCAATAAACGTGTCCTGAAAACAAATACAAACTCTTGTCTTCTCTGCCTTCGTGTCAAAAGTGACATCCCCTGCAATATGGCTACCTCTGCTGTCTCTGCTCCTTTTCCTCCACTTTAAAAGTCATCGACGAACACTTAGATCTTGCCAGTTGGGAGGCCTTGTATCTTCCGCATCTCTTTAACATGTTAATTGCCGGACCCAGTGGTTCAGGCAAAACCAAATTTGTCAAACGTTTGATCGAACATAAAAATCATTTGATCGATCGTCCACCTGAACATATTGTGTGGGGTTACAACAGTGGCAATCGGCGAACAGCCTCTGCGAGAGTGAAGGGGATTCCATCGTGTTTGTGGAAGACATTCCTGGAGGAAACGATGGGATCGTGTCTGACCCCAGTCAAACACATCTGGTCATCCTCGACAACATGTTAAGAGAAGGCGAAGAAGAAATTAAATTGTGGTTTACGCGCAAAGGGCATCATTGTAATGCCAGTGTCATTTTTGCATCACTCAAAATTTGTTTCAACAAAGTAAAGCCCATCGCACCATCAGTCTCAATGCTCATTACGTGGTCTTGTTCAAAAGCCCTAGAGATAAATCGCAAGTGCAAGTCTTTGCCAAACAGTTAGGAGCGCGTTGGCTGACACATGCACACGACGATGCCACGCAAACCCCACGAGCCTATTTCCTCGTGGATTTAAAACCCACCACCACCAATTACTTGCGATTTCGCACCCATCTGTTTCACCACTGGTGCCAAGACGAAGGTCCTGTCGTGTACACGTCCACGTCGACTTAACAACAACAACAAAATTTCTATAAAAGCCTTGGTCACTTTTGGTCTGTCTTACACATCGTCAACATGACGTCCCTTCAGTCTCATCTTCCCGTCAAATTGATTTGTGCCTTGTACGGCATCAGTCGCGAGAAAAATCCACAAATACGTGCTCGTGTCTTAGAAGCGTGTCTCAAAGAAGTCTTACGATGATTTACGGTGACAGCATGTCAGTTATTACAAGGCATCATTCACATTCCACATCAAACCAAACGCTTTTTTAAGAGAAACAAAGTAGCTGTGACGCAACTGGCAGATCTCCGCATCGACACTCAAACCAAAATACAAATCATATTGAAACCTGAAGCTAGCGGTTCTCTAGGAGGTGTTATCATTCGCTCCCTCTTAAAATAGGATCCTAACGCCCCCAAGGTCCTCCCTAAGAAAAAAGACACTCCCCGGCCCAAAGGTACCCAGAAGAAGACGAAAAAGAGCAGTGGTTTCGAAATCAGGCCACAACAACAGAAAGAAAGTCCGCAGAAAAAGGAAAAGCCCAGGAAACAGCATCTACCCGCAAGAGAGGCACTTGCGGGTAGAAGCTGACAGGACCTTCGTCTTGGCACCACCTTACATTTATAAACTTACGGCCTGCAGCGAGAGTGACAAGTCTCCAGTAGCCTCCGGTTCTTCCACGTCTCCTTTGCTGGTGATGCCAGCCAAACCCAATTTGACACCCGTTCTTCCTAATTTGATGAAAGAATGGATATCCCTGTCTCCAAGAACTTGTCTTCTAGAGGTGAGACCCTCCTCCTCTTTAGCTGCAGTGGCAGCTGCTCACAAAGTACCTGCCCCCAAAATCAAAGTCCAAGAGAGATCAGGCATGTTACAGAGTTTACTGGATTGATCCAAGCAAAAACTGTCCCGATTTAGTCCTTTGCGAACCCTTCCCCGACGCATTATATCTGTCATCAAGTTGATACGACGTAAAGACAATCAGTGGCGATGCATTCAGTATAAAAAGACCTGGGGAAAACGATGGGTGTCAGTGTTTTTTGTGGTCCTGAACGTCCAAAGATGTCCCCTCAAAGAAGTGCACACCATCGTCATCGCCGTTTTACTGTCCAAAAAGGAGACGCAAAAAAAACGACGGTCTATTCATCCGAAAAAAAAAAAAAAACAAAAACGCTTAGCCAAGCAGCGACGTCTATCCCTGAAAAGATCCAATCGTCCAAAGCAAAAGAGCATCCAAAGGGAAGGATATTTTATGCCTGTTTTGTTACCACAGCTTCTCAGAAGTTTTCCTGGTGCATTACAACCAGTCCAAAAATAAGATAAAAAGACGCATGTCAAGCTATGGACTTAAGTGTATTTTTTTCTTCTGAACTATAAAGATGTCCCGTGAAAGAAGTGCATACCACTCTCTTGCCAAGAAAGAGAAAAAAGAAAAGGACTTCCTCTTCGTTTTTATCCAAACTTTGGGACACGTTGTCCGTCCTATCCAAAGCCCCTCCACCCATGCGAAAACAACTCATTCTATCCGCCTCCAAACAAGTCATCAATACCACGAGCGAATGTTGTCTGAAAGTCTTAAAAGGAACGATACGTTTGTCTAAACACCAGAAAGAATGCTTAGTCAAACATCGACACGTTCTTCGCCAAATGGTCCAAAATAAATTACCCATCCGTCAAAAGAAAAAGACGTTCGTGCAGCGCGGAAGAGTTTTACCTCTGATAGGACAAAAGATTGTCAAAGGAATGGCGGGAACCATGCTTGGAGAAGTCCTAGAAAGTGTTTCACCCATGGGTCCAAGATAAAAAGGGTCAAGAAGATAAAGAGACTTCTGGAGTCAAAAGATCTCAGACGCGACCTTTGGAATCTGATAGAGGGACGATAACAGGCTTTAGTGGCAAACAAATGAATTCCATCGTTGGCACAACGCGAATTGCAATCGTTGATGCATCGCAGCGATTTGTTAGAAATGGAAAAATCTCAACCGCATGGTCAACTGTTGCAACGACTACAACTCTTTCACCAGAAAGCTTTAGATGAATGAGCTCTTCCAATTCTGAAAGATTTTAAGGCCCTGATGAAAAGTCCATCGCCACCACCAGTACCACCCGCAGTGGTCAAGACAGACGCAGCCCCACGGATGCGTGAGGAAGACGAGGCATTAGAAGTCTTTTAAACACCGTCAGCAGCTCCATTCCTAGTAAGATTGCAGCGTCCTTGTTGACCCCTTCTTCCACACCCCAACGAGAGTAACTCATAGCTTGGGTTAAAAATATGATGTACACTCGTTCTTCGACAGAAGTCAAAACGAAAGTAAGGAACCAGAAGTGAAAAAACAAAAGAAGAACAAAGTCATTTCATTACCGTCACCACCACCACTACCCTCGACTGCCACTCCCGTGGCACATCGGACACGTAAAGCCGTTTCCAAACCACCACCTCGTCCCATCCAGAGTATCATCCGTGAAGAGTGGGTGACCTATTAAAAAACAATTCCTGATTGAGAAGGTGTTAGCTAGTATTTACTACTGTCCAGCCCATCCTGTAGGTTACGGAGGAGGTCAGAAATTGCATAGTGCTGCCAAAATCCGACTCAAAAGTATCCGTTTATCTCAAGTGCAACGATGGTTATAAGAACAAGCCACGTACACCTTACACAAACCCATTGGACAAAAATTTCCAGAAGTCGCACCCGAGTGGAGGGCATCGATCATCAATGGCAAGCTTATTTAGCTATGTCTCTCATTTGGCCACCTACAATCGTGACTACAAACATTTGTTTTGTGTCATCGACGTCTTTTCCAAATTTGCCTGGGTCGTGCCATTGACTTCCAAATCGAGCACTGAGTTAGTGCGAGCCCTCCAACTGGTGTTGAAACAAAGTGGTAGTCACCCTCTTCGATGGCAAACTGACAAAGTCATGTTTGAACCAAGCTTTCCAAAAATAATTGAAGAAAAGGGACATTCATATTTTCGCAATCGGGAATCCCGAAATCAAAGGCAGCATAATGGAGCGTTTTCAACACACCTTGAAAGAACGCAGGTTTAAATGGTATACGCATCAACACACTCTCAATACATTGACATCTTACCGTACTTTAGTGCAAGCGTACAACCACTCTTGCCATCGGAGTATCGGATGTGCACCCCAAGAAATGATTCCCGACAAAAAAATCACCGTGTTTGAGCGCCCCTTTGGTACGCCAAAGACGGTGACTGTCCCGAAGAAAGGTGAAGTGTTGAAAGCAGGAGATTGGGTGCGTATTGGCAAAATCAAACGCACTTTCGATAAAGGTTACTTACCCAAATGGAACACAGAATTGTTTCGTGTCACTGGTCGAATACGCGGCCGTCATCCTGCCGTCGATAAATTGGAAGGTGTGCACGGGGAAGTGTTAAAAGGAACGTTTTATCTGCCCTAATTACAACGCATGACCAACAAAAGAAGATTAGGTGTACGACATCGAAAGCATTCTAGAACAAAGAACCCGAAAAAGTGGGAAAACGACGTGTCAAAGGAGTCAAAGTTCGTTGGAAAGGATATCCTCCCAGTCTTGATTCTTGGATCGACGCTTCGCAAGTCATCGACAGTGAAAATAAGCGACCATCATGCCCTTCAACGCAGCCTTAGCTACCACAGTGACCACTCCATCACCCAGTACTTCTCTGCAAAATCTATAAAAGCATCCCTTGTGGGTGTAGTGTGGAGAACGTGGGCCTAAAACGCAAATCTTCTTTTTCTGCCAAATCTGTGTAGTGTATCGTGTCATCGGTGCTGTCCTTGCCAATATGAGTTTGCTACAAGGAGACAAGGAATTGTGGACCATTTTACTGAGCAGTTTCATTGGTTACCTTCTCCCCAGTCCTCCCGTGAAATACTCTTCTAAAAGTAACAAATGAGTCTTGTGCCCTTCGTCAATCATGCTCCCAACATTGACCACTTCAACAACAATAATCTTGTGGATACTCCTCTAACCCCCACGGACAGCAGAACTCTGGAATTGTGAATAACCAATTTTACTTAACTTTACCCAGTGACTCTTCCATGGATGTGTTTCCCAACAACACGTTATGCTGTTTCACTTCCAAATTACCTCAGGCCGTTCAAATGGATCACGAAGCCCAATCAGAAACATCATTGAAAATTAAAAAAAATTTATGGTGGAGGTTCATGAGGAGCAAGTGCAACGAAACCTGGATGAACGTATTATGAAAACACAGAACCCCAAAACTAAACGGTCCACCTATTTCCTCAGGCTATTATTTTAGCGGCCAACATTTGGTGACAAGATTGCTGACAGGCTCAATGCCGTGTTTGGCAAAGCCTTGGAGAAAACCAGGAAAAGTATCACCGAGTACCGTAAAGAGGCTAGTCGCATACTTATGAAATTTACAGAGGACGAAGTGTTGGCCATTACATTTTGTCTTGAATTGTATGACATTTTGGGTGGAGACCCCAAGTTGATCGAGATTAAAAGAAATACCAGCCATTACCGGCAACTTGGATTTTGAGAAATATTTTCGATTCCCGGTAGAAATGAACCAAGGACTCAATTTGATCTTTATCTACTACGATGTGATGGAGTACAACGTGGTGGGACATGCCTCCGTACCGTTACTGCGTGTCATTCGTTTCAAAGTGGATTCTGCCACGACTGCTGACCAGGAAGATGGAAACACCTAACACGTTCACCGCGATTGTGTACATCCTCACTATTTCCCGTCAGTAAGTCGTATTTTGACACTGTCAACATTACTATAAAAGGAGATCTGGAACAAAATATTCTATTCACCAAAGGGGAAGTCACAGTGAAACTCCAATTCGAAAACGATTCTCTAACGACTTGTAAGCCATGTATCCTGTGTACCTAGGAATCGCTCGACAGCGAGGACATGGTTTATGAGATATGTTGAAATCGGCGTTTCTTTCGGTGGCCCCTGCTTTCAAACCGATGGTGACACGAGGCTTGCACACCTTGAAAGTTGCCGCTTTGACACAAGGCAAAGAGTTTCTCCAAAATGTCATCATCGACAAACAAAACCCCAGAAATGCTTTCTTGAGAACAGGTACAAATATCTGTTTCAAACGGGCATATATATTTTGGGTCGACGCAAAACTCCTATAAATGCCCCGGACGCTGCCGTGTCAGATATCTCTGTTTCTCTGGCGCCATAGCAAGGTCAAGGCAGAAATAGACGACGTAGCCGCCCCTCCAGAGGACTTCATACCCCCAAAGCTAGAAAGACTAAGAAAAGGAGATCCGTCCGAGAATTAGACGTTTTTGATTATTAAATCACAAACAGAATGAGAAAACATGATTCCCCCAGATTCTTGTGCATGTTCCAAGTCGGAACTGGATCTGTTTTCCATGCCACCCACTATGATGACGATGCAAGAATCCCAGCGCTCCACGAGCCTGTGCCAGAGTAGCTCCCTTCAACAATTGTATGCATTCCTTGTTCAGCGAAGTAAATTCGTACTTGAATAACAAACTAGTCAGTAGCAAACTGGATACTTACCCTTATCGAGCGTACCTGGAAAATCTCTTGACGTATGGAAATGAGGCCAAGAAGACTCATACCACTCATACACTCATACCACGCAAGCATCCAGAACACTCATCTGGATGCTTGCGTGATATGGAAACGTGACACGGCAGGCGAGGACAAGTTTAACGACACAGCCCTGACAGCCAATGACGATCCTCACAACGTGGGCTTTGACGACCGTCGAAAGAAAATCCTGCAAGGACGTTGTTTAGAACTGATTGATATTTTGCATATGGACTTGTGGTTGCAAGACAAGTATTTGCTCAATGGAGTGGATATCCGTCTGAGACTCAATCGCAGCAGTGCTGCATTCCATTTGATGGCTCATGCCGACGAGTACAAAACCATCATCCAAGAAGCCAGACTTTACGTGCGCCGCGTGAAAGTATTATCTAAAGCGGGAAGAGACATCAGTCACACTTTGAGCAGAACGACCGCCAAATATCCTATACGACGAGTGGAAGTTAAACCAGGATCGACGATCATCTGTGCCAAGGACAGTTACCCAAACGTTTAATCATTGGTATCGTTAGCAATGCATCCCTCAACGGAGCCCACGTTCAAAATCCTTTCCAGTTTAAGCACTACAGAGTGTCATAGATCAAAGTCAGTCGCGATAGCAAGACCTTCTGTATCAGACCCTTCGAACCCAACTTTACCCAGAAGAATTACTTGAGAACGTACTTGTCCCTGTATGAAGCCACCTGACAGCTAGGAACCAACATCAGTCACGGCAGTTCGTACGAGATTATGCAGGAGGCTATACTTTTTGGGCCATTAATTTTACTCCAGACCAAGGAAGCGACGAGGGACATTTCCACCCTATAAAATCTGCTCAACTGAGTGTGGAACTTCAGTTTCCAGAAGCTCTACCCCACACGGTGAACGTCATCATATATGCCGAATTCGATAATACGATAGAAATCGATAGTTTGAGAGAAACCATTCTAGATTATTAGAAACTATGCACGACTCTTATCCCTTTTTGAACGGTGTAGAAACTATGGAAATGGAATGCAAGGATATGGTGGAAACAACCAACCATCCAATAATAGAAAGATGAAGAGAACATGTTGCCCAGATGGCCAGAACTTTTCAGACATTTTCAAAGAACAAAATAGGTGTGAATTGTTAGCTAAGCATTTACTGAATGAAGATCTTGACAGAATTTTGGCAAGGAATTGTTATTGCTACTGGGATAAAGTGATGTATAGACCAGAGTAACCATTTCTTCCTTCACCGACTTATTCGGAGATTAAAATCATCGATGGGAAACTAGACGGCAAAGACACCAGTGAACTATTTTGATTCGTAATGATTACCGCCTTTGGAAGGCGACATCATCGACTTTAGGAGAAGAAATGCCCAGACGACACAATTCAATAATGTGATATTATAAGTCTCAGATTCCATGGTGTGTGGACAATATCGTGTGTATTTTCTTTATCAACGCAGTCTTGGATATTGCTTAGAACAGTCAGTGACTTATTTTGATCGTTACTCTTCTAGAAACGATGACAAAGTAGATCGATGGTTTTGTGACCATTATGGCTATCTCTTCTCATTAGCTAGGAAACGCAGTGAACACCAATGGCTCAATGACTTATACCAGTGGAAGTCTAACTTCAATTCACAACATTGTCAACCTGGTCAAACATAGTTTTTTGAAAAATTTGTTTAATTGTTAGCTGTTGGTTGTTTGTTAATTAAGTAAAAATGTGTTAGTTAAGTAAATATCTGTTGATGTTGCATCAATTGTTAGCTGTTTGTGAGTTAAATAAAAAATGTTGTTTTGAAAAATTAAGTCCGTCATTTGTTTTCAAAAAAATACTGTGGATATATACTGTTTGACTTTCCTCTGTCCTTCACCATAAAGATCAACTCTATAGCGTTCCTACCCAACAAAAATCATAGGGATGTTTTCTATCGCGTCCGCGCTTCAGACATACAATGCGCGGAAATCTCAAGTGTGACCAACCATTATTGACTCATCCTCATATGAAGATGTGTTCAAGATAAGCCAAGTTGAACGTAGCTTACGTGAATTGACACCGTGTCAGGTAAAACCTGAGATAGGCTGAGATAGAGAATGTCAAGATGTTGAAAGTGGTCGAAGACCTGATAGAAGAGCTCTTCAGAGATGAATTAAAAAATAGCAAGAAGAATGGACGGAGAAGTATAGACTTCAGAAGCAGAGAGAACAACAAAAGCAGCAGCAGCAACAACAGCAGTAGCCACATAGAGGCTTTGTAGACTGCCGAGTGGACAAGAAAGAGTTCTCCTTCTCTTTCCGCAGAAGCAGACCCTTTCCTGTGGGGAAAGTCTGCAGACAAACGGGGACGCAGTCTTAGAAGAAAAAAGATTGCCATGTTACGTATATGTAATTTAATTACTTGTGTGTTAGTTGTAAATTTTCTTTATATTTTATTTTTGTGTAATTACATTTTATTGTAATGATTATTTTCATAGGATTTGATATTTTTTCCAGAATATTCAGTCTGTTTAGAACACAAAAGTATGACTAAAGCACTATTTTTAGCTCCCATTGTTTCATAGATTTTGTAAACATCGAGTGACAATGATAGGTCATTATCAAGGCCATGTTCTGCTTGCGTGATAGCTCTAATTTGCAAACAATTTTATTATTGAATCTTATAGTAAGATTCATTAAGTTCTTTCAAGGCGTACGTGTTTATCGGCTGTACGCTTTTACTGCGTTGTTCCATCTGGGTGATCACGTGGGCCACCATGCCATCTAAAATTGAGGGATTAATACTCATTCTCGGTGAAGTTTAGTCAGTCGTATTTGAAATCTTGAGGACACAAGGTGTTTCAATTGTTGATGTCAGATTGTTTTGAAGTTCATCTATTTCTGGGGATTTAATAATTTATTCTCTAGAAAACTACACAAGTGCTCTTTTTACAAAAGTTCTGGGACAAAGACATTCAGTGGAAATTTATTATGGAATTCTAAAAGGGAACATTTTAAACTATGATTCAACGAGGATCTGTTGCCGTCAGTACACAGACCTCATCTGACGTCATCCCATTCCATATTGGAATTTCATCGAGATTCCAACCTGGATTCAATTAGAACTGTTTAGTGATAAGACTTTTATTTTTCAATTCTAGGATTAATTGTTGGATTATATTCATAAACCGTAAGTCCTATTTCCTATTTTTACATTGTTTTCTAGGAAAAAAAATCATTTTTGTTAAATGTACAAAGCCTGTTAGCTTCACTCTTTTCTTTTGTTACTTTTGTATGAGCCAACACTTAACAGTCATAACTCTCCAAACAAAACAACCCTTTTCAGGGCTACCCAACCCTCTAGAAAAGAGATACTAGTCAAATAGCCAAAACGTGTTTGTGTATTTGTGTGTTTGTATGCGTGCTCGTACGTTTGTTAGTGTGTATATTTGTGTGTTTGCATGCTTGGTAGTACGTTTGTTGGTGTGTGTATTTGTGTGCTTGTTTGTGTTTGTATTTGTGTTTGTAAGCTTCCTCGTTAGATCCCCTGCCGAGTCATACAAAAGACTTACAAAAATGGTACTAACAGCTGCCTCGCTTAGTGCTAAGCATTAAGAGGTATGTTAGGTCTGTTCGGCCTGGTGTCTGGATTGTGTGACTGGGTGGGGCATCATGCTACATGTCTGAGGCATGATGTGCCAGCGCTAGACATCACTATAAACTGCCACACTGCAGACATCGCAGCGAGCAGCAGAGAGGGTGAACATACCATTTTTGTTCGAGACCTTATTTATAAAAAATAAAGGTTCCTACGAAGGCTAAAAAAATATCAACGATAATAAACCACAACCTCTAACTTAGCTTAATCTCGTTACTTTATCATTGACGCGCGTTTTTATTTGTTTATTTTACTTGCTGGTCACTCAACGTTGGTCGTTCACCCTCTCTGCTGCTATAATTAACCAACGATTTTATCCAGACCTATACGATACCTAGATCTTGGGTCATGTAAATGTATTGTTATAAACCCGAACGGAACAGCTTGTGCTCGCGCAAAGAAGTTTTTAAACTTAATTCATGTCCATGCCCCCTGAACACCAAGTATAATAAATATTTTGTAAAGTACAATTATCTACTCCATTAAACACAATTAACATATTGCAATAATCTCTGATCACTTTAGGAATTTGCGTGTATTTCTGAGTTAAATAAATTGCGTCTGTATTTTTATGACGGCCTCGCGAAAATATCCTAGCTGGATTGGATTGTTTGTCCAGCATTACAACATCGTATACTACTACGGGATTATTAATACATCCATCAAGATCATCTATGGATGGAGCTTCATCGATATCGGTAATAAAATCGATGACATCATTGGGACACGTCAGCGACTTTGCATTTTCATTAAAATCTTTAAGTACTTCGTAACATCGTTGATCATCTACAGATGGTGCTACTAAATAAAATTTATCCCACTTGAGCAATCGCATTATCAGATTAAGCAATAATTGCGTTTTACCAGACCCAGATGGGTCAAGTATAATTGCTCTGATAGAATTTGGTGGCGCTGGATGATGTTTAATTGGCTCTTGTTTTCGTGTCGCTTAGAAATCAATTATATCCATATAATATTAATATGGATTTATATTGTGTTCGCAGTAGAGCGCATACGTCCACCAGTGGATTAACGACAATAATAACAACAAATAACAGGCGCGCACTTACAGGCAAGTGTGTGAAATGTACAAAAAAATACAAATTTATTTCATTAAAGACTGGTGGAGATATCGCTGCTTCGTTAGGTAAATTACCAGGAGCTCCATGGGCAAAGTATCCTGGTGAGAAACATTTGCCCGGATATAATTATTGTGGCCCTGGAACTCGTCTCGATATCCGACTCGATAACCAAGACCAACCAAAACCTGGAGAGTATCCAATAAACGCAATTGATCAAGCGTGTCACGTTCATGATGTCGCGTATAAAAGTAAAGATTTACAACAACGACATCTCGCCGATATAAAATTAATTCATGCCATAAATAATATAAAGGATAAATCACTTCGAGAAAGATTAGCTGCTTTTCTGATAAAAGCTGGTATGAAAGGTAAAATAATGTTAGGGGCTGGTAATTAATCAATTGATTATGATAATGGAATCTGTTTATTATAGCCCAAGAGGATATTGGAGAAGTAAAGCAGCGAATAGTAAACTTGCTGCTTCAGGAAAGGTTTCACGTGATGTTGCTGCAGCGTGGTTAGCACGACATGCAATATGGCAAATCTATCTAAGTCCACCTAAAAAAATTCAATACGCACATTTCGATGTTAATACCCCTAATGAAGCTCATCAAGCAGACATATTGTTTTTACCACACGATACCATTAAAATTGGCAGACGTCAATACACATACAAATACGCGTTAACCGTCGTTGACGTTGCGAGTAGATATAAAGAAGCAGAACCATTATCAACAAAGACAGCAGCTGAAGTTGCATCTGCGTTTGAACGCATTTATCATCGTGGTGGTCTACGATGGCCACAATTGCTACAGGTTGATCCTGGCAAAGAATTTCTTGGTGCAGTATCATCGTTGATGAAGCGACATAACGTTAAAATCAGACGAGGACACAGAGAAATTCATCTTGATCAAGCAATCGTTGAACGATTTAATCAAACACTTGCTGAGCGGTTATTTGGATACCAATACGCGAGGGAAATATCCACTGACTTTAAGTCCACGGAGAGATCTCGTGAATGGGTTGCAAGGTTATCGAGTGTGATAGCTGCGTTAAACAACGAAATGACACGTGCAACTTCCATGAAACCTTCTAATGCGATACAAAAAAATATATATATATATACCTAGTAGCGATGATGGATATCATAAATCTTCCTCAACAGTACTAGGTAATGTTACCGTACGATATTTATATGAACCTGGTGAACTTGAAGGAGGTAGAAAAAGAGCAACTGATTCTATCTGGAGTGTGACACACACAAAATTTCTAGCGTGGTAAGGTCCACAGGGAGACCCACATTCTACAGATTAGATTCAACTTCTCCTCAGGGTGGATTTGTACGCGAACAATTACAAATAATTCCTGTAGATACACAATTACCACCGCGTTTACTTTTGTAAACCTGCACCTCTACGTCGATTATATTCAAGACAGGTCAGCATCACATTTTCGCGTGTGTGACCAAGACTACTATTAATTCTATCAACGGTAAATTGTCTTGGATTATTATTTGAATACTGCCACAGCATATTACAGTTACAACTTGCACAATGATTATTCTGTCATTGTTTTAGTGTTATAATAAATTCAGCATCATATCGCGATTATTTTTTTTTTTGTCACATTGCTTACTCGGTTATTACGATATCCACCCTGTGCAGTTGAGATAAAGACTAAGATTTTTGACCACTCAATACGATCATCGACAATCCAAATATTTGTATCAGTAATAGTTAATCCCTGTGACGGGTGAATCGTTATAGCGTATCCTAACGTCCACGGCGATTTATCCATACTCAACGCGCTTTCAACAACATCAACAACGACTAAAACAATATCATTTAGCACAAGATTTTGTATTCCACCACCAGCAATCTCAACATCAACATTCTGTCGTCGAGTATCTGCTGGGCGATGACACAAAGGTACAGGTAGATTTGAAAATGTTTCTTTATGTAACGTAAATAATTGTTGTTGAAGTGTATCGCGAACTATTTTTCTACTTGCAACTATCAAATCAGCAGGTCTCCATAAAGTCCAAAAATCATTCATAGATGTTTCTGGAATTACTTTACGCATTATTTCACATTGTATTTTATCTGGCTGTAGTATTATTAACTTTTTAAACTCTTTTAGTGATCCATCAATAGCTCTATGGTCATCATTTATTTTTTTGTAATAATCTACAAATGTTTTTAGCCACTCATGTGGAGACGATCCAATGAAGGGTGGTGGTTGATCATGATCGCCACACATCACCACAGCAGTATTCTTCAATAACAGCCAATCAAGAAATATTTGTAATACATCTAGCGAAACCGTGCATATCTCGTCCCAGATAATAATTTTAGGAATGTATTTCTCACCCATCCGCGATGGAGTCCATGTGTCTCCGCACCATCTAAAGAAACTATGATATGTACACGATTTTACTCCTCGTTCTTTTATTTCCCTGGCGAGTTTATGTGTCGGTGTCAAAACAATCATATCAGAACAATCACTAAATAATTTAATCGCGCGTGTTGTTTTACCTGAACCACCACATCCATTAAGATAAACGGTTTTATGTCTAGCTACAGGATCATATACAGATGGTGCCGATGACAATCTTGGTATTTGATTATTCTTGTAATATGTTCTCGCAATTTCAACATAGGCAGATTCAGAATAACTAATTATATCTTCACGTTTTATTCTCCATCCGCCCCATGATGCATGATCGTTAATACGCAATTGTTTTAACGAATCCGCATATTTTTTATTTATATAAAATGACTCTGTCGCGACTCTGACTGCGTAACGAGGAAATTTGTTTATCATAGATAATAAATTTATCGAAAGATACGCTAGCATCGAAGATCTTAAATGAGTAAACTGCGGTGACTCGCCATCAGTACGGATCACAATTGTACCTAATTTAGTTCCGTCTGATAAATACGCATTACAGCGACCTATAAATGTGTTTTTCTCCGTTGTATCAGCGATTATAAAATCGAGTTCAGCATCGTCCATGATTAATCTTGTACACGATCGTTTATGATCATACGATCCTCCTTGCGTAAATTTACCGATTATTTTTCTGCCGAGATCTTTCGCAAATTTCTCATCACACTCTCTCCTGCATTCACTAACAATATCATCTTCAGGATTAGAAAAATCTCTTTTAGCATCATTAAATACATCCGGTTCTGGCAACCAAACTTGTTTCTGCACGCGGTATGATATAATTGCTTCACTTACGCATAACGACATTAAAATTCGCGCATCAAGCATATACTGTATTAGTACTATTGGAGCCCAACGTCGCTCTGAAAAATGTCTCCCAAACCACGCATAAACAATCGGATGGATATCCTCGTAAAACTCGAAAGACTCTATACTGGCGAATCCGGTTAAGTCAGCAGGTAAAGGTCCGTTTATCGCTACTCTGGTCATCTCGTGTGTGGGATGTCCAAATCTCTTAAAGTATTCAGAACATTCTCCGTATCCAAGAAAACTTCCAGGATAACACGCTACCATATCGACTCAGATAACGTCCTTATAAACTCATTTAGTGTTCCACAATCCACCGTGTCCGTATTCGATACAACTTTTCTGAACATCTTCAAGAAATTCCAGTCGTGTCGGTTTCCATAAATTTTTCTCCTGAGCGTAGTGAGCAGCGACTGATGGAACGGTAAAACAGTTGTTAAGTAATTGTCCAACCTTAATATCATCAGAGGTATATTCACGCCAAAGGCGTTGTGCAAGATTTTTCATTTCCCCATGGAGAGATTCTGTACGATAAATATCACCATTAGATCGTACAAACTGATCATGAAAATCATATTCCGAACTCTGAAACAGCCACACAGATACAGGGTCAATTTTACTGATATTTCTGATAGCATCAAATACATGACCATTATACAATTTAACCGTTCTGTCTCGTGGAAATATTGTTACTTCCACAGTCCATGCATGTGCGTTATGATCAATAATATCTATCGAAGCTCCTCTTGATTTATATTTTGGTTTGTATAAAATCTCTCCGGTTAGCGTCTTCACCGTTATTGGGAATTTTAATTTCTTTCCCAGCTTGGCAACGTCGCTGATAGACCCTCCGGTATCTTTAACTGTTTCTGCCCAAGTATTTATTTTTTTTTACGTCATAAATCTGTTAAACCGTTTCCAAGTATCGAGTTTGTGAAGTGTTCTGTAACCCGTTCAGCTACACAATTAATCCTTGACAATTTCATAGGTTTGAGATCCCCAACGTCAAGTTTATTATTTAACAGGTATACCGCGTATACAACCGCAGACACAGGGTATGATCGCTCATAATACGGTTTATCAATACCAGTAAGTATTCCTGGTCTGGAATTTTTACTAAGAACAATATTATTTCCTGACTTGTGGACAGAATCACGTTTGTTACGAATAATCCAAGTGTCATCGTCTGTCTTTACAATAAATTTTATTAAAATAAAATATTTCTGAACAAGGTAGTCAATAATCTCTCTTCCTCGTTTATCATTCATCACATTAACAGTATTTCCAATTCTGAATGTCGACCACACATGAGCCGCACCATCGTCGCGAAATTCCTTTTTGGCTTCACGAATACGCTTTGTTATATCCTTATTCGTTAAATCTAGATCTTGCATCGGAAAACTAAATTTATATTTCGACAGCCTGTCAAGATCAAATCTAGCTGCAGAATGTTCGATTGGGGATAATTCCTGCATTATTATAACTAAGACAAATATATATTTAATTGAATTTTAATCTTTTGTATATGATTCAATCAAAGAGTCGATGTGTCTGGCTTATGATCGGATATACTTCTCCTTGTAATAAAGCATGCGTAAACGAATTCTGCGGCTACCATATGCAATTCGTTAGACAAGGTAGTTTGGGACCAAAACCGTGTGTGCGGTGTGGTGTTGGAGTCAGAGGAAAAACTCAACTGTGTGTGCAATGCGGTGGTAAAAGATACAGAGAGCTGAAACGATATTACTATAAAAAACGAAATACTTCTGATTCTCTTATAAAAAACGAAGAATATTATCTCGCTAGATTTTCAAAATAATGATTTAAACAAATAATATTAGTATATAAGTGGAGCAAAATGAGTTTGTAGCGCATCCAATCATCACCAATTATAAAGCATCTCGTGATGGTGTAATTAGGAACTGCAGATTAAAGAAACCAGTCAGTAGTGTTGATAAATTTGGTTATCTTAGACTTAATAGCAATGGAAATAAAAATTATTTCTCACATAGGTTCATCTACGAATGTTATTTTGGAATCATTAAAGATGGACTTGTAATAGATCACATTGATGGAAATCCAAAAAATAATTATTCAGGTAATATACAAGCTATTCCGTAGAGTAAACATTCTGCACGTGGAAATACAGGAAGGTGTAAAATATTTGGAAAGAGAGCTGTTAAATCCACAAATACAGATGGCGAAGAAATTGTGGTTAAGTCAATTAATTCTGCCGGTAAATATTTTGGTATGCATCCACAATCGGAACAACTTGTCGCAAATGAAATATACAAATCTGCTTTTTCAATGAGGTTTGGACAACGAATCAGGTTCACCTACATTAGTCTACCAGAACCTTCTTCATGAACCAGTATCTTGCTTTCATATTTTGTGTCACGTGTTTGTTTAGTTTCATGCTTTATGCAGGTGTTATTTTCATTGATATAATGTTATTATGGTATCAGATAATGAAGCGAGACAACTCCGTCAAGCATAATAGTAAATATCGTAGTTGTCGTACTTGTTGTACTAATGATATTGCGAGTTTTGGTCAGAACCCACATTGCCTTTTGCACCTTATCAGGCTGAAAGAGTCCAACCCTATTAGTATTTGATATATTTTCCTTTTTCATAAAAATGATATATGTGTACAGTCAGCACGCAAATTTTCCCCCAAGATTTTGTTGTAATCAAGAAACAGCAAAATCCATTTATCTTAAATACATGTATTTAATAGAGATTTATACAGTTTGGGACACTAATGTTTCCAAGAAGCCCATTGTAGCTAATTTTACTATTACAAAACAAAGAACAAGCTAACCTGAGTCACATATTATCTGTGTTAATATCGGCTAATACATATCTCAGCAGTGAATTGTACATGAGGTTATTTTTAGAAATGAGCTGGCATTGTGTGTTAGTCCAACTTATCGATTATTTTAGTATCCTTCAAACGTCTGATTAATGCACACTTTTAGCTGTGGGTTGTATGTATATATTTCTCCAGTGCATTTGGAAACTGAAAATAAATTAACTTTTTACAATAAATTCTGATTTTATTAAGAAATCCACAATAAATTCTGATTTTATTAAGAAATGCATAATAAATGTTGATTTTATTCTGTTACTCTAAGTACATTGCGCTAACTATATGATAACATTTTTAACATATATACATATGAAGTCCGGTGGCAGATTGCTAACGCGCTGGATTCTCGTACTCAAGGTGCGTGGTTCGATTCTCGTGGCCGGCATACTGTCGGGCGAAGGTAAACTGTGCTGTCCTAGGATAAGTTTATATGTGACCTCTGATCCTGCTAGGATGTTCTTTGGCAACCTAGGGGATCACATAGGTTAAACTGACCTGCTGTAAATATGCTTGCTATAAATACGCTACTGTACATAATCATCTTCATATGTATATAATCATAATCATGTTTATATAATCATATGTATATAATCATCCTGAAACAGTCCTTAGGGACTATTATTTTTATTTTATTCTGATTTTATTTTTATATTAAACAAACACCATTAATATAATGAATTCTGAAAACATTAATGTTATTATTTCTGCGATTAAAAAATTACAACATAACGGTATAAATATATCTGATAATCTTAATCCTGAAAAAATTCTGTCTGACTTTGAATCATTAGAACAACGGAAATTAGAGAACAGGTACACACTGCCATCTGATTATAAATTCATGAAATTTATCCAGCAGGCAATGTTACAGTCATTGGCAACAGCTGCAGATAATCAGGTAAAACTGTTTGTACCTCTCTCGCGAGCTATTGATAAAATTAAGTTAGAACTATCTCATGAATACGAACAGAAAAAGATTATGAACTTTCGTATTAGACAGTTAAGAGAGCATTATGAAAGTGAAAATGAAAGTGAAAATGAAGGTGATAATGAAAGTGGAGTTAATGTGATAATGGCTAAACAAAATCCCTGGCAAAACTAGTATACAGGTTATTTATTTATAATATTTTATGTATGATATTTTATTTACTTATAATTACGATTTAACCCAGTAAAAACAAAAACTATTCTGATCCGATTCGGATATTTTTTTTTTGTTTAACGATGACGCATTGTGATAGAACGCTCTATGATCTCACATATAGATGAATACTTAAAGTTTCATTCTGTAAATCCAAAATACGGCCTATTTGGTCTGTAAGTTTGAAATGTATCCTTGATAATAACGGATTATGAACTCGTAGATAAACGGGGTTAATTGGTTCAGATACAATTAAATACCCGGGGGGCACTTGAGGGCTAAATGTATATAATATATACCCTTGCTCAGCAGTGCCACCTATTGAAAGATCTACTTGATAGCTTACATCAATTACATCACATACTAGATTGACTGCGATCGTTGATGTTATATTAACAATACCCGGCGAGATATGACGGCCGCCGTATGGATCATTATTATGTTTAAGCATAACCGATGGCGGGACTATTTTTTTTTCAAGATTTTAGAGAAATGTTCGTTAATAAGATCAATGATTTTTTTAGTTTAACAGCATCAAATTCTGGTAACATAAATGTTTGTCATTGTTCTTCTGTTATTTTGTAATGATCAAGAAATATTTGTTTCCACCTTGAGTATAATTTTATATTAGATAATATGTCGTCTTCACTAAGATTACCTTCTAAATTAGGAGTAGTTGCTCCTAAAACAATACTTCGGTTAGCAAAAGCCACATCTTCGATGACTGTATTTAAATGCTGTATCGTTTCAATTGCCTCTTGTTTTATATCGTTGATATAATTCTGTGATAATGCTGAAAAAAGAGTTTGTAAATTACCGAACACACTTGTGTATTCAGAATTAATTGGATTTAAAAATTTTTGAATACCTTTCTCATAAACTATTTCCTTTTCACGACGATCTGGTCCTTCTCTAATAGCATCAAATAATGCAGTCCGATGTGCAGGAATTACTATATTGTTACCCTGATTAAGAAATTCAAATATATATACATCTCGATATTCTGGAAGTTTTATAAATATTTTTTTCCGTTGTGAGAAATTCAGTTTTGATTGGTTCTGGAATTCCATTTGACTTTTGGTCAGGCACATCAGGCCATCCTAACACAGATCTGATCGAACTCTGATAAATGTCTACGAGATAATCAGGGGAACTTATTTCAATCGCCGCCGATAATGTTGGTTCGTAAACAGTGATTGCTATTTTAGATTCTTTTCCTGTAATAGATTTAATTCTGCGTTGGAACTCATCATTAATCTGTTCTATTTGATAACTACTCGTTGAAATTCCAACAACTTGCCAATCAGGGGTTCCATCAGGTTTATTCTTATTAGCAAACACAAGTGAATTGTTTGCTGGTAGTCCACCAAACGATTTTGACCTGATATTTGGCCAGCTATGATAAACTCGTAATTGTGTTAATGCTATTTCACTTGCTGGAATTGCAGTTGGAAATTTAACGCTAAATTCAGGATTGGTCGAACTTAATGGTATCATAGTAGTTTTTGACGGCGTTGTATTAGTGACGATCCGTTGTAATAGTTCTAACGACGACATTATTTAAAATTCCGCTATTTTAATGGAACGCAATCTCGGGTATTGAATCTTCAGTCGCGCAAGTTACTTTATCACTAAATGCTTCATCGTAGGTTTTCATTATCGTTGCGAACTCCTCATCAGATATTTTACCATCGCTGAGATACGCAGAAAGATACGATGATAGTTTAGAATAGGATGTTGTTGATGTGTGTAGGTTTGTTATATACTCGTGTAATTTATCATTTGCGCATGTAGATATCTTCTTAACGATACTACTAAGAATGCCTGCGCATGTTGTTGCCGTTGAAACTACAATTGTTGCAACTGCAGGTGCTGTCATTGTTATTGTTGATAATAATAATCCGGTTCCAGCAACAACAGCAGAAACTGAGTAAACAATTATATCAATAACAACCATACGTCTGCGATATTTTTTTGCTTTTACTGTATAATCGTCGATGGTATTTTTTAGTTTGGTTTGACACTCACATACTTGAGCGTATCTGTGACGTTGCACGTCGATAAGTGACTCAGTCACTTGATTCACTATACTATCAACGTCATTTAATTAAGCTTCAGCTACGAATTCCAGGCACCACCAGTAACGTCTCGGGGGCATTTCCGTTGATGTCAACGTTATGTTTCTTTGATGTCCTTGGTTAGCATCACCAGCAGAGGATTATGATATACGTTAGGTGATAATGAAGTGGCCGCAGTAATTTCCGAACCGTACAAGGATAGCCTGTATAACCCAGTTACTTCTGCGGTATGTTCGAGAGTTTTATTTGCGGTGTCCATGTTGTTGATCCTGATGCTACTGTGTACACCACATTGACGATCTGATTGTGAGGAATTTTAATCAGATTCGTTTTGTGAACAATACTAGGTATTCCATTAATAATGTCGTTGAATTTTACGTTAATATCGGAGAGTTTGATATCTACGATTGGTGGACTTCCAAAAAATTAATTAATAGATCTGTTTATGTTTCTACGAAAATTCAGGAACGTTTGTACGTGATTAGTAAAATTAGTATTGATTGTAGTCATTTCATTGTTAATTGTTGTTATTGCTGTCATTTGATCGCTAGCGATCTTAATGTTGCTATCGTCTACATATTTCTTCGTTGCAGCGTCGAAATCTGATTCTGGTGTTCTAAGATTATTAATGCCATTATTATTCATGCTGAGAAATGCACGCATTATACCACCGTTGGCTAATACGTACTTAGATTCTTGATCATCGATGTATTTTTTTGTTGCAGCTTCTGCATCTGCGGTTGGGTCTCCAAGGTATGTAATTTTATTTTGATTCATAATCATGTTACCGGTAAATAAATCACCAACTCACTTGATAAAATCGTTAACTGACTTACCGGAATCTTGTATTTTACCTTGATCAGAAAAAATAACGATATTATTAACAACCGGGGTGGCAATTCGTATAAGAACATCTAACAATTGTATATTACTCGTTTTTAATTGTCCTTGTTTATCCTGAAAAACAACGACTTCATTTTGATCCACACTTGTGATATTTAATAAATCATCGATTTCATTTCTGAGCTGATCAAGAGTTGCATATTTAGATAAATCGACTTGCTGCTGAGCTTTGCGAGAAGATCTTCCATAAATATATATCATTATATTTACTGGTGTCTGTTAAAGTGTGACAGCGTGGTATATTCATGCACGACTTTATGAGGTGGTGTTGTTGATTTTGATACAGCATCAAGTACAGCGAGGGTTTCACGACCACATATTGGAGGATCCGTTAATTTTTGTGTTGGTAATGTTGAATACCAGATTTTAGAACGCATAGAATTCTTACTTTGTACTGTGCTAACATATTTTTAAAATTCCTTTGGTGGCGCTAGTCCATACGAATCAAAATAAATAATTCCACGTGGATCAATTGCATACGCCACCTAATGGGGGCCAGGTCCAGAGTTTTTATCGAGATTAATAATACCAGTTTCATGTTGCATCGCAACGGTAGGTAGTTGATCACGCATAAAAACCCCTCTAAAGTTTTTTTTTATATTCTGTTGCTTAGCAACATTAAGTAAATCAAAATTAGACATAGGAATAATCATCAAACTGTCCCGGGCAGTCTTAGACCTTTTCCGTACCATGAATGTGGGGTCCCTGGCAATATTAGACCCCGACCGTATGCTGGGCCTGATAATCTTAGACGACCCGGCTGTGGTACGTTTGGTGCTCTTAGACGTCTTCCGCGTTGTTTTGGCCGTGATCATTTTTTTTAAGTTTTCTGCGTGCATAATTCCTTGACCCGTTACTTTCTTTAACGCCATTCCAGCAGCGGTTCCAACAGCGCCTAATGCAGCTGCTTTTGCAACAGCTGGGGCTGCAGCGGCTATTATCGCTGGTAACGCGGCAAGAAGTGGAAATATACCACCCTTTTTAGCGATTCCTTTAATGGCACTCGCAGAAAGATTAAGTCGTATTCCAGTCTTCGATTCTTTGGCTTCATTGAAATGCGTATGCTGGCGTTCTGATAATGATAGCTTAGTCGGACCACCTGCGATTTGTTCTCGCTTTAGTAACATTTTTGCCGCACAATTATTTTTTGATGATGATTGTAGCTTTTTAATCTGACCAGGAGTCAGAGTAACATTAACTAGATGTGACATTTATAATTATTATGAGTGATCTAATTACATGTTTTCTACTGGGGCATCAATAACCCTCATTCGTCCACCAACACCTTCAAGTAACATCGATTTATCGCTAAGTATGACAGCGACAGCTCTGTAACCACCAGCGGGTATTATTCTTAAACGAGCTCGAAAATATATGTCAACGACGGATTGTCTGGTTAAATCTAAATGTTCCAGAGAAAAGTAATAAATCGGATATAATGTTGTAAAATCTAGCTGTGATATTTGTAAACCAGAATCAATATTCTGATCACGCCCCATGAATGTCATTAATCGATGATATGCGCGTGCTACATGATTTGGATCGAAATTTAACAAAATATCCTCTGATGGTTCTTGATGTCCATTTATCCTCAAAGAAACTTCACTAACCCCAAGGGTGTCAAACACCATTGGATTTTGTTCCTGTGAGTTTACTCTGGCATTGTCTTGAAGTGCAATAAATGTATGTCGTGGTGCAGAAATACCCTGTTGTGATGCTATCTGCCATGAAAATAAACCAGCAACGTTACCCTGAATACTATCTGTGGTCATTGTCAACCATGATAACATCGACTTACCACCTTGACTCATAAAAGAAAGTAAACGTTCTTTTTCAGGTTTTGTTGGAGTCATTACTGGCATCCACAGAGAAAGTTTTGTCAGAATTACTTTACCAGCATCACCAATAGGTCGCCATATTGCATCATCATCGGTAGCTTTTCGTATGAGTACAACTGTATGTTTAGCTCCGAAAACAACTTTTCTAACATTTCTGCAGAATCCAAATATATGTGACAGTGGAATTGAACACGAAAATCTTCTACGATTATTCTTTAACATTGATCGACGTGCTGCGAATCCTAAATTAAATTCTGGATTAGCACCATGAACCACCGGCCACACATCGGCGTCAGCGTTGTCGGTGACGTTTCTTGGTAGTCTCATTTCGTACTGTATGTTATTAGGGTGGTCAGAAGTATCCTTCATAAACAGCATTGACGGACCAGCTGATCTTGAATAATCATCGCTGTATCTTGCAAGGCCAAGTATCGTCGTGGCAACGTCGACGTTTTCATGACAGATCTCCATCTCTCGTCCATCAATGATATACGCTGCACCTTTAAATAACGCCATAATGCCATTATTGACAACACTAATTCTAACATCAACGTTGTATTCAGCATTATCTGTTTTTATAATTTCACCTTCTACTTCAATAAATGCTTCAGCGGGTAAGAAATACCTACTTGTATCCTGAACTTGAAGTTCAATTCGTCCACGCTGATCTGGCTCTCGTGCGTCATAAGAATAATACTGATAATCGCGCACAGATTCATCTTTTAAAACTGGTGCATCCATGTCAAACGTGGGATCAGATATACGCTTGAACATATTTATCATTATCGTCTTCGTCTAACACGAAGGCCACTTCCTGCTATCAGACTAGCGGTTAAATTTTTTTCTTTTTCTAACCCAACATCAGTGTTGGTAGCCAACTCCGCTAGTGTTTGATTAGCAGCTTGATTTATTATTGGACTAACATTTGCGGGCATCACGTCAGTGCTGGGTAATTTCACTGGTTGAGGTTTGCGTCGTATTCATCGCGCTAGTCTATCCTTGTTTGCTGAGAATGCTTTGCTAGCAACATCACCAACAGCGCCAATACTTTTTTCACGAACAACATCAATAGCTTTCATTCCTAGTTGCTTTGCAAGCGGTATTGCTTTTGGGGCTATCCTTCTAAATAGACCTTGAACAACATCACCTAGTCCATCTCCGTAGGTCGTTTTGTATACTGGTAATCGTGAATTTATTACCCTGACCATGGTTGGTCCGCGAGTATTGTGTATGATCATATTATTATTAAGTGATTTTATCACTAATTACATACTTAGTCACTATGATAATCATCGGCGATTTCATTAATGAGAGACCGATACACACCGATATTCGTAACACCACCTGGAAATAATCGTTGACAAATACCAGCTGCTTCGTTACTGATTTCTGGGGAATTATTACCAGCTTGGTTTCCTCCAATGAGAATTTCTAGTCGATTAACATCAGCAAGGACGTTATTGGGACAAGTAATAAGACCACTTCCTAAACCACTTCCAGTTGCGCCAGGAGCATCATGATATTCTTCTTCCTCACTTGTTTTTTCTTTTGGTTTAGGTGGGGTTTTTTTTCCTTGGTTTCGATGGTGCTTTTGGTGATTCTGGATAATCACGAAGTGATTGCTCAAATGGTTTTGGTGTTTTTTGTTGTTTTTGTTGTTTTTGTTGTTGTTGATATTGCTGTTGTTGTTGTTGATATTGTTGTAGCTGTAAATAATAATTGTCTACTCCATTAATAAATGCAATATAGTTAGGATCACTATTTCTAGCCTGATCAGTTTCGTAGTATATGCGATATATCCATTTGTACCAAGTTTCACGACCTACAACATCATCAGCATATTGAGGTCTCAAAAAAGTTTTTCTTTGATTAAAACTCGATGCAGCAAGCATGGGTAATTCCGCCTCGCTAATTTTGTTTGATATAATTAATATTATCTTCTTTAAATTTGTCACTCAACACAACTCTCCCCCTCGCTCCTTCTTCTAGTTTTTCTGGTTCTGGTGTACGATCCTTTATATCACCTATTTCACCACGAACTTGTTCAATACCTTCAAGTATTTCTCGCATTGGTTGTGCAGCAGCTATTTCACCTGGAAGCTTCCTTATTTTTTTTTTTGTTTTCTTAGTTCGCTCTGCTATTTTTCCAGTTGCTTCAGCGGTTTGCTGCAACGTAGGAAGAAGACCTCTGGTAGCTTCTGTAACTTCTTCGGTAGCTTTCTTAACCCCTTCTGTAACTCTAGTAACTGGTTTAAATAATTGGTCTGTACCTTCTGCAAATTCCAGTTGAGATTCCTGACGTGATTGTAGTTGTTGCTTGACTAAATCACGGACGGGTAAATATTTTTGTATTGCCTCTCGAGCTAATCTAGCTGAGTGTGGTTCTCCAATCATTATTGGTAATATTTTATAATGGCCGTTTAATTATAGCAGCAGAGAGGGTGAACAACCAACGTTGAGTGACCAGCAAGTAAAATAAACAAATAAAAACGCGCGTCAATGATAAAGTAACGAGATAAGCTAACCCTAGAGAGAATCTCAAAAGTAAGAGGTTGTGGTTTATTATCGTTGACATTATTTCTTTTAGCCCTCGTAGGAACCTTTATTTTATATAAATAAGGTCTCGAACAAAAATGGTCTGTTCACCCTCTCTGCTGCTTAGCGATATGACTGAAAATGTGTTAAAGCTACGTCAAAAATCCAAATCACACACACACAGTGATATGTCCCGCCACGCTGGGTGATGTTTGTTTTTGTTGGTCAGTACCGAGTGGAAGTTCGTTACCGCCCCGTCAAACGTTATATCTAGTTATATGTCCAGCCCCGCCAAGCGTAATTATTAGTATAGTTTCACCGCTGAACTAGCTGAACATACCCGCCACCCGATACCCGCCCAACGTTATTATTCGTATTGTTTCACCGCTAAACTAGCTTAACCTACCTGCCACCCACCACCCACTACCAGCCTTTTCTTCCCCGCTATCACTGGTTGCTGTTTGACCTGATTGAGGTCAGCAACTTGCAACATTGTTGCCAATGTCTAATACCGTGACGTTACCCTACCTGGTCCATTCCTATTTTCCCCATACAGTCCCAACCTATGTTCAACTTTCCCTTGTCCATGTAGTGACCCAATAATCCCCATGTTAAATTCCTATTATCCCTATTTTTTATATAAATTCCCGTTTAAATTCCCATCGTCCCCAACGTGTCCCAGGTCTTTTTGACTGGATTTTCCATTGCCCCTAATGTATTACATTATTACTATGATCACTTACAACTCTGTTAATGCCCTATGTATGATTCACGTCTCGAAAAGCGATTTTTCTAAATCCGGATCCAAATACGTTCTACTGGTAATAAAGACGTATTTATTAGAATGTACCCATGGACAGGAGCGTACCTATTTTACATGTTTCTCCACGCCATCCCGCTGAACATCCGTCTAAGCATTGTCCATTTGTCTTTGAGATATACTGTTGCCGTTCAACCAGTTACCACACGTTTCGTTGCAACCACTGCCAAAAGTTCCTTTTCACACTCTAATAAAAGGAAATTATTAAATGATCACTTACAACTCAATTCCTGCTTATGCATGATTCTCGTTGCGAATGCGATTCTTCTACGTGCGGAACTATATACGTTCTCCTTGTAATGAAGACTTATTATTATTAAAATTTACTTTCGGACAGAAGCATACCTTGTTTGCATTTCATTCCACGCCATCCAGCTTCACATCTGTCCAAGCAGTAACCATTTGTCTTTGGGCACCTACTGCTGCCATTCAAACAGTTGCCTCACGTTTCGTTGCATCCACTGCCAAAAGTTCCTCTTTCACATTCTAATAAAAGGAAATTACAAAAGATTACTTACAACTCAATTATTCTCGTCGCGAAACTAGATTTCTCTACGTGTGGAACTAGACAGGTTGCATACACAACGGAGAGGTATTTATTATAGTTTACTGATGGAATCATACATACCTATATGGCATAGTTTATTTTAGGTCACTCAGCTTTACATCCGCTCATTCATTCTACAGTTATGTATAGTTAATACATATTTGTTAGTTGTTCTCCAAGAGAATAATTTATAATTGTATTAAGTACTTGGCCTTGTCCACAATCAAGTTAATAGTCGACTGTGACCAGAAATTCTTATTTTGGTAAACAAATAATATATATATAATATTTTTATAGGAGTTTGGTTTCAATATTAGGATCATTAGCAATAGAAATAAACATATTTATCAAGGTCTGGGTCAGGGTCATTGCGATTCCCCATAAAAATACATAATCTACCTGATGTTCTGTATTAAAATTGTAGTAACAGATTGTTATAATGGAAAGATTTCATTAAGTAATAGAGCTTTTAAAAAATATTAATTTTGACCTAGGTCACGTACAGGGCTTTTTAATCTTCTTTATCTAGAAATGATTTATTATTGCTGTAACATCTTGCAGAATCTTTGTATTGTTGTAATTGTAAGTATCGTATTCGATTTGTGTGAAATTATGTATAAAATTATTTATTCACTGGAAATACAAAGTGCTCAAATGTGGTCTTGAAAAGAGGCATTAACTGGAAATAATAGTGAATTAAAACAAGGACATCTTGAATTATATTATTCTGATTCATCAGACTACTGTTGTCACGTCATCGCATCACAGATCACATCAGGCACATCAACACCTTCAGCATTTGACTTTTTTTCCGAACACGATTGGAATGTAATTCAAACTTTGATAGAATTATTTGGATTGTTTGGGATTTATTTTGCATTAGTATCAGCTGTTTTTTTTTTTTTTAAATTTTCTCTTTGTACTGAAAAGAAATAAATTATTTGTTGAATGTCACTAAACTTGTTGGCTTTTGCACTTTCCTGTAATTTAGTTTAAGACTATAGAGTGGTAAGAACGTTGAAGAAAGTTACACAAAGAATATAAGTGATTGGAATAAACTTTTACTTTTGGAATTTAGGTATTTTTCAATTATCTTCCAAGCCACCATGTAAACATGTTTCAGTAGTTTATTATTATTGATGTGCTCTTTCATCCAAACATCGTGATCCGTCATTTCTTTTTACCGCACTCTATCAGAACTACAATAACTCCGTCCGTCGAAGCCTCAGTAAACAAATTTTTACCTTACATTAATATCAATATTGGTTTAGTCTTCTTTTTTGGTTCGGGGTAGTGGGTCTTCGTCCACCCTCTCCTTATATTTCTTTTACTGCTAATATTATAATATTATTTCAAGAGTGGATGGATAAGAATGTAATTAAGTCAGTCCTTATTTCTACACCCAAAAAAATGAATCAAGCAGATAATTGGCAGAACGGACATTCATCCTGCAACCCCGATCAACAAGCAATAATTAGAGGTTACTGCATTTGTATGGAAAAATGAGAGGGGTTTTCCCAAGGTTGTGCAAAAAAACGAGTTCATGTTTTCCCATACAAATCCTGGAACCTTTTTCATATACTCATTTTCTCCGCCTAACGCTTAATAATAAACAGAATACACTACAAGAAAAAAAGTAATTGAATTTATGCTGGATTCCAAAATAAATACACAACCGTAGATTCATCAATGCACCGTAACAATTAAGCATCGCTCAACCACCATAGAACTTCGTCCCGCGCTAGGCTTTAGTTTTGAAAAATAAAAACCTATCTTTTTTGGTCTATTTAAAATTGAAATCTAGGATCATATTTTGTTTTTGTCTTTCAACGAGAATAAACGCAATGCGTTGCAAAGCGTGTACGCTCAAACGGTTTAAAAAGGTAGAGCGAAAATTGTATTCTTGTTTGAGTTCTTAATACTGTGTGTTGTAAAGATAAAGACAAGAAGCAATGCGTTGATGGAAACTGCTTTTCTCGCGATGCAAGAGAAAAACATATGAATGTAGATACAATTAAACCTGTGGAAATTGCCTCAACGGCAACAATAGGTGTAATGCAATAGTTTGAATTTGCGTACACTAAATGGGGTATAACAAATACAAAGATTATGCTATATTTAATCACATATGTCAAAGGTATGTCAAATGTAATAATTAAGTTATAAAGCCGTCATATTCAATCAGATAATTCAAATGGTATTAGTATTTGATTATATAATATAATGGTGTGTCAATATTTATATTAAAACTCACAAACTGGTTCGTATTCCTCTAAGGATTGTTATCGCAGTGTGTTTCGAAGAAAAGGCAGGGATTATGTGATCCCTGCCATGTTCGTGCTCCAAGATGAAAATTTTGAACCTGTGGAAATGAGTGGGATTGTTTGTAAATGTGTACTACTGTCTTTGAATTTGGATTGATTATCTCGAGGCAGAGTGTTGGGGAGAATTTGCGATTTTGAAAGATTGGAATATAACACGGTATGGTTTTCAGATATGCTAAACTGAATTGTAACCTTGAGGCATCTCCTAGCTTGTGACACTTAAATAGAAATCTAAGTAAATATATACAACGATTTAGCGAGTGTTGTTGGAAGAGGTCTTGAGTTTCAGCGGTGTACGAAGTGTGAGATACTTACATTAATTCCATGGCACAAGAGGGGTGAGAAATTAATCCAGGTTCAAATCTTGTTAAGTATTGTGGTACCTACCTTATAACCATGGATACACCTGCTATGTGTAAAAAGACGAACCCAGACATAAAACTGACGCTGACCCCATCTTCAATACTTAACTGATCAAGGGACGTATTCCTTATTAATAAGTTAAACTCCATTCAAAGTTCCATGCGATAACTATACAACACATGCACCGTGCTTATCAAACCAGAATCAGATGAGGAATGACATCAGTCTCTAGATCCTACATGAAAACTATGTATAACCCTCTATTACAGCCATAAGTTCACCTGCTGAGCAAACGAAACATAATATGCCCCCCCCTCCCCCAACATAAAGGAAAAAAAAAGAAAACAAGAACAAAAATCCTCAGAAAAACAACAAAGCAACAACAGACTTTCAACATACATTGTCCTCTGGCTAATTGCGACTCACAGTGGCACATGTCTTGGAGGGGGAAGCATATGGGAAAGTATTTTCATATTTTTTTATGAACTTCCAATATAAACTACACTTGATGATTTTACTCTTTACTCTTTGTCACAAGGAGTTATAACTTAGCATGGTAATATACAAAAAAAGCGAAAAACAAAACATTTGTCTACTAACCAGGGAAATGGACTGCTGAATCCAAGAGAGTATTCATTATTAATTAGTGCCTCTTAGTATGTTGGTTCAGCTTTTTAAACATTGTCGATCCTTTAGTATATTTTAAAAGGCTGATAACATTACTGATTTAGTGAATACCAAACATTGCATGTAACAACAATCTTATAAAATTTCATACAGTACCCCCAAGCGATGAAGAATATTACTGAAGACACATAAAGTATATAACAAAGGTTTGATGAAATTGGGTGCTAGATTTCATAGAAAATAGAGTCGTCAAAATCTAGAATTCAATCCGAAATGAAAATATGCTCTCTTCCATGACACTAATGCTAAAACAAGTTGATCTTCTCCTAACTCGGTAAACAACATATAGAGTGAAGCCATATTTTAGATGCAGGAGTTTATTGTGTAAATAATGTTATAATATGCTCATTTGTTTTCTCCGCTAGCTTTACATTGTTAGAATCCTGCAATATTTTTGAATGCTGCACGGTTTCATATTTCACGGCAGTGTGTCCAAACTAACACCGTATATTAGGAACTACGTTGTAAACAAACAATGTTCGTTAATGTAGTAGAGGCTTTAGCTTTTGGTGTATTAAATTTGTTTGTGGATGAACTAAAGAAGTTTCTTCATTAATTTGAAATTGGATATGATAAAGTCAACAATGTGAACGAGTTAACAGTCACAAATAAAACTTTGAAACAAGCAAACAAATGAACGTGTTATTCGCAATGTCGACAACAAATGTGAGTGATGCAGTATTGAAAATACCATTCTGATCATTTAAAGAGATATTTATTAACAATGTTGTACATTTTCACAGATAGAATGGTTCAGACTATGACCAGTACTCTCCGAAGCCTTAACAATAGCACAGAAAACCATATTGAAGTCAAAGGCTACCGCATATCTATCATATAAGTACCCTTTTACAAGCCAGTCAAAATACGAACTTCATGAAAAAATAATATGGAAGGTTTTGGTAGAAAATTAAGAGACTCAGAGCCAATATGCCAAGAATAGGAAGAAGTCTTATTTCATTTAGCTGTCAAACAACAGCTGCTTTGCAAATTTCCCCGTCTAAGTTTTTTCATAATTTTTTTTTTATGTACGCCAGCGATAGAAGCCATGCAGGTTATGTACTTAGCTGGGGACCCATCAACAGAGAGAATGCAAGTTAAAGGGCATAAACATATGTCTTCTTTAGCTGGTAATAAGAATGGGAATAAAATATACTTACACTTTTGCATCTTGAATGTTTTCAAATATACAATCTTAAGTAGTTCTGCCAATTTGCATGGCCCATGTCATGGGTTCCAAAACTGGATACACACTGCAACATTGTAATGTAATTTCAACAGAAATCACATTCTCCTTACAGCACTCAAAACAAAATGAATTCTATATTATATTCCGTTTTTTGATAATTTCAATTAAAGAATTAATATTTTTCACAAATTACTGATGACTCCAAATAAGCAATGACGGGACAAGGATGCAGCTGATTCAATGCCAGTACACTGCTCAAATCACATGTCCATCGTGTGTGTGTGTGTGTGTGTGTGTGTGTGTGTGCGTGTGTGTGTGTATGTGTGTGTGTGTGTGTGTGTGTGTGCGTGTGTGTGTGTGTGATTTGGATTTTTAACGTAGCTTTGACATTTTTTCAGTCATATCGCTACAATGTCTGCAGTGTGGCAGTTATAGTGATGTCTAGCACTGGGGCATCATGCCGCAGACATGTATCATGATGTCCCACCCAGTCACATTATCCTGACACCAGGCTGAACAGTCCTAACACTAACCTCTTAATGCTGAGCGCCAAGCGAGGCAGCTGTTAGTACTATTTTTGTAAGCCTTTGGAACGACTAGGCCGGGGATCGAACCCACGACCTCCCGCATCCGAGGCGGACGCTCTAACCACTAGGCCACCGGAGCGGTATTATGTCCATCGTACAAATAGATAAATAATAATAAATTAAACTCCATCACAAGCAGAAAAGCAAAAATGAGTTGGATCAACAGAAAAACCCAATCCATCCATTCCAAACCAAAATAGAAAAGTTGTTTTAATGGGCATTCATTCGCAATATGATCCTTGATTTCAATTTTAAGTAGACCAAAAAAGATAGGTTCTTAATTTTCAGAACTAAAGCCGAGCACGGGATGAAATTCTATGGTGGTTGAGCGATGCTTAACTGTTACGGTGCATTTATCAATCTACGGTTGTGCATTTATTTTAGAATTCAGCATAAATTCAATTACTTTGTTTCTTGTAGTGTATTCTGTTTATTATTAAGCGTTAGGCGGAGAAAATGAGTATATAAAAAAGGTTCCTGGATATGTATGGGAAAACATGAAATCGGTTTCTTTTTTTGCACAACCTTGGGAAAACCCCTCTCATTTTTCTAAACAAATGCAGTAACCTCTAATTATTGCTTGTTGATCGGGGTTGCAGGATGAATGTCCGTTCTGCAAATTATCTGCTTGATTCATTTTTTGGGTGTAGAAATAAGGACTGACTTAATAACATACTTATCCATCCACTCTTGAAATAATATTAGTAGTAAAAGAAATATAAGGAGAGGGTGGACGAAGACCCAACACCCCGAACCAAAAACGAAGAGAAAATCAATATTGATATTACTGTAAGGTAAAACTTTGTTTACCGAGGCTTGGACGGACGGAGCTATTGTAGTTCAGATATAGTGGGTTAAAGGAAGTGACGGATCACGAGTTTTGGATCAAAGAGTACATCAATAATAATAAACTAGTGAAACTTATTTAGATGGTGGCTTGGAAGATAATTGAAAAATACCTAAATTCCAAAAGCAAAAGTTTATTCCAATCACGTATATTCTTTGTGTAACTTTCTTCAACGTTGTGACTACTCGAATGTCTTAAACTAGGAAAGTGCAAAAACCAATAAGTTTTGTGACATTCAACAAATTATTTATTTCTTTTGAGCACAAAGAGAAAATTAGAAAAAAACAAATTATACTAATGCGAAATAAATCCCAAACAGTCCAAATAATTCTATCAAAGTTTAATTTAACTTTAAATCAAATATTCAAGGTGTTGATGTGCCTGATGTGATCTGTGATGCGATGACGTGACAACAGTAGTCTGATGAATCAGAATAATATAATTCAAGATGTCCTTGTTTAAATTCACTATTCAGTCCAGTTAATGTCTCTTTTCAAGAGTACTTTTGAGCACTTTGTATTTCCAGAGAATAAATAATATTATAAATAATTTCACACAAATCTAATACGATACTTACAACAACAACAAAGATTCTGCAAGATGTTACAGCAATAATAAATCATTTCTAGATAAAGAAGATCAAAAAGCCCTGTACGCTACCTAGGTCAAAATTAACATTTTTTAAAAGTTCTATTACGTAATGAAATCTTTCCATTATAACAATCTGTTACTACAATTTTAATACAGAACATCAGGTAGATTATGTATTTTTATGGGGGACTCGCAATTACCCTGACCCAGACCTTGATAAATATGTTTACTTCTAATGCTAATGATCCTAATATTGAAACCAAACTCCTATAAATATATTATATATGTATTATGTGTTTACCAAAATAAGAATTGCTGGTCACAGTAGACTATTAACTAGATTGTGGACAAGGCCAAGTACTTAATACAATTATAAATTATTCTCTTGGAGAACAACTAACAAATATGTACTAACTATACATAACTGTAGAATGAATGAGCGGATGTAAAGCTGAGTGACTTAAAACAAACTATGCTATATAGGTATGTATGATTCCATCAGTAAACTATAATAAATACCTCTCCGTTGTGTATGCAACCTGTCTAGTTCCGCACGTAGAGAAATCTAGTTTCGCGACGAGAATAATTGAGTTGTAAGTAATCTTTTGTAATTTCCTTTTATTAGAATGTGAAAGAGGAACTTTTGGCAGTGGATGCAACGAAACGTGAGGCAACTGTTTGAATGGCAACAGTAGGTGCCCAAAGACAAATGGTTACTGCTTGGACGGATGTGAAGCTGGATGGCGTGGAATGAAATGCAAACAAGGTATGCTTCTGTCCGAAAGTAAATTTTAATAATAATAAGTCTTCATTACAAGGAGAACGTATATAGTTCCGCACGTAGAAAATCGCATTTGCAACGAGAATCATACATACGCAGGAACTGAGTTGTAAGTGATCATTTAATAATTTCCTTTTATTAGAGTGTGAAAAGGAACTTTTGGCAGTGGTTGCAACGAAACGTGTGGTAACTGGTTGAACGGCAACAGTATATGCTCAAAGACAAATGGACACTGCTTAGACGGATGTTCAGCGGGATGGCGTGGAGTAACATGTAAAATAGGTACGCTCCTGTCCATGGGTACATTCTAATAAATACGTCTTTATTACCAGCAGAACGTATCTGGATCCGGATTTAGAAACATCGCTTTTCGAGACGTGAATCATACATAGAGCATTAATAGAGTTGTAAGTGATCATAGTAATAATGTAATACATTAGAAACAATGGAAAATCCAGTCAAAAAGGCCTGGGACACTTTGGGGACGATGGGAATTTAAACGGGAATTTATATAAAAAATAGGGATAATGGGAATTTAACATGGCGAATATTGGGTCACTACATGGACAAGGGAAAGTTGAACATAGGTTGGGACTGTATGGGGAACATAGGAATGGACCAGGTAGGGTAACGTCACGGTATAGGACATTGGCAACAATGTTGCAAGTTGCTGACCTCAATCAGGTCAAACAGCAAACAGTGATAGCGGGGAAGAAAAAACTGGTAGTGGGTGGCGGGTGGCAGGTAGGTTAAGCTAGTTTAGCGGTGAAACAATACGAATAATAACGTTGGGCGGGTATCGGGTGGTGGGTATGTTCAGCTAGTTCAGCGGTGAAACTATACTAATAATTACGCTTGGCGGGTGGCGGGTGGCGAGTAAGTTCAGTTAGTTCAGAGCTGGAATTATATAAATAATAACGCTTGGCGGGGCGGGACATATAACTAGATATAAATTTGACGGGGCGGGAACGAACTTCCACGCGGGACTGAGCAACAAACACAAACATCGCCCAGCGTGGCGGGACATATAACTATGTGTGTGATTTGGATTTTTAGCGTAGCTTCAACGATGTTTCAGTCATATCGCTACGATGTCTGCAGTGTGGCAGTTTATAGTGATGTCTAGCGCTGGGGCATCAAGCCTCAGACATGTAGCATGATGCCCCACTCAGTCACATTATCCAGTCACCAGGCCAAACAGACCTCTTAATGCTTAGCACCAAGCGAGGCAGCTCTTAGTACCATTTTTGTAAGTCTTTGGTATGACTCGGCAGGGGATCTAACGAGGAAGCATGCAAACACACAAATACACAAACAAACAAGCACACAAATACACACACCAAGAGAAGTACTAGCAAGCATGCAAACACACAAATATACACACTAACAAACGTACGAGCACGCAAACAAAGACGCAAATACACACACACATTTTGGCTATTTGACTAGTATCTCTTTTCTAGAGGGTTGGGTAGTACTGAAAAGGGCTGTTTTGTTCGGAGAGTTATGACTGTTACGTGTAGGCTTGTACAAAAGTAATAAAAAGTAAAGAGTGAAACCAACAAACTTTGTACAGTTAACAAAAATGATTGTTTTCCCTAGAAAACAATGTAAAAAATAGAAATTAGGATTACAGTTTATGAATATAATCCAACAATTATTCCTAGAATTGAAAAATAAAAGTCCTATCACTAAACAGTTCTAATTGAATCCAGGTTGGAATCTCGATGAAATTCCAATATGGAATGGGATGACGTCAGATGAGGTCGTTGTACTGACGGCAACAGATCCTCGTTGAATCACAGTTTATAATGTTCCCTGTTAGAATTCCATAATAAATTTCCACTTAATGTCTTTGTCCCAGAACTTTTGTAAAAAGAGCACTTGTGTAGTTTTGTAGAGAATCAATTATTAAATCCCCAAAAATAGATGAACTTCAAAACAATCTGACATAAACAATTGAAACACCTCGAGCCCTCAAGATTTCAAATACGACTGACTAAACTTCACCGAGAATGAGTATTAATCCCTCAATTTTAGATGGCATGTTGGCCCACGTGATCACCCAGATGGAACAACGCAGTAAAAGCGTACAGCCGATAAACACGTACGCCTTGAAAGAACTTAACGAATCTTACTATAAGGTTCAATAATAAAATTGTTTGCAAATTAGAGCTATCACGCAAGCTGAACATGACCTTGATAATGACCTATCATTGTCACTCGATCTTTATAAAATCTATGAACCAAGGTGAGCTAACAATAGTGCATAAGTCATACTTTTGCGTTCTAAACAGACTGAATATTCTGGGAAAAATATCAAATCCCATGAAAGTAATCGTTACAATAAAATGTGATGAAATAAAAATAAAATATAAACAAAATTTACAACTAACACACAAGTAATGAAATTACATATATTTAACATGGCAATCTGTTATCTTCTAAGATTGCGTCCCCGTTTTGCTGCAGGCTTTCCCCACAGGAAAGGGTCTGCTTCTGCGGAAAAAGAAGGCGAACACTTTCTTGTCCACTCGGCAGTCTACAAAGCCTCTATCTGGCTCCTGCTGTTGCTGCTGCTGCTGCTTTTGTTGCTCTCTCTGCTTCTGAAGTCTATACTTCTTCGTCCATTCTTCTTGCTTTTTTGTTATTTCATCTCTGAAGAGCTCTTCTGTCAGGTCTTCGACCACTTTCAACATCTTGACATTCTCTATCTCAGCCTTCGGTATCAGGTTTTACCTGACACGGTGTCAATTCACGTAAGCTTCGTTCAACTTGGCTTGACTTGAACACATCTTCAAAGGAGGATGAGTCAATAATGGTTGGTCAGACTTGATTTTCCTCGCATTGTATGTCTCAAGCGCAGACGCGATAGAAAACATCCCTATGATTTTGTTTTGGGTAGGAACGCTATAGAGTTGATCTTTATGGTGAGGGACAGACGAAAGTCAAACAGTATATATTGACAGTATTTTTATGAAAACAAATGACGGACATAATTTTTCAAAACAACATTTTTTATTTAACTCACAAACAACTAACAATTCATATAACTTCAACAGATATTTACTTAACTAACACATTTTTACTTAACTAACAAACAACCAACAACTAACAATAAAACAAATTTTTTAAATAAAATATTTTTGACCAGGTTGACAATGTTGTGAAGTGAAGCTAGACTTCCACTGGCATAAGTCATTGAGCCATTGGTGTTCACTATGTTTCCTAGCTAATGATAAGAGATAGCCGACGTTGACACGAAACTCAATGACATTATTAATGGAATACCTAATATTGTTCCAAAAATTAATCTGATTAAAATTCCACACGGACAAATTAAAAATATCGTGTACACAGTAGCATCCGGATGAACAACATGGACACCGCAAAATAACACTCTCGAACATACCGCAGAAGTAACTGGCTTATACAGGCTATCCTTGTACGGTTCGGAAATTACTGCGGCAACTTCATTATCACCGAATGTATATCATAATCCTCTATTGGTGATGCTAACCAAGAACATCAAAGAAATCTTTATGTTAACATCAACGGAAATACCTCCGAGACGTTACTGGTGGTGCCTAGAATTAGTAGCTGAAACCTAATTAAATGACGTTGTTAGTATAATGAATCAAGTGACTGAGTCACTTATCGACGTTCAACGTCACAGATACGCTCAAGTATGTGAATGTCAAACCAAACTTAAAAATATCATCGACGATTATACAGTAAAAGTAAAAAAATATCGCAGGCGTATGGTTGTTATTGATATAATCGTTTACTCAGTTTCTGCTGTTGTTGCTGGATCCGGATTATTATTATCAACGATAACAATGACAGCTCCTGCAGTTGTAACAATCGTCGTTACAACGGCAACAACATGCGCAGGCATTCTCAGTATTATCGCTAAGAAGATAGCTACATGTACAAATGATAAATTGCACGAGTCTATAATAAAATTACACACAGCAGCAGCGGCGTATTCTAAATTATCGTCATATATTTCCTTGTATCTCAGCGATGGTAAAATATCTGATGAGGAGTTCGCAACGATAATGAAAACCTATGATGAAGCATTCAGAATCGCTGACAAAGTCACTCACAATAATCAAGGCGAATTAAATAATGACAATAATAATAATGACTGAGTCTTCAGCAGCGTCAAGAGAATTACTTCAACAGATCGTCACTTATACAACACCGTCAAAAACTACAATGATTTCATTAAGTTCGACCAATCCTGAATTTAGCGTTAACTTTCCAACCGCAATTCATGCAAAAGAAATAGCATTAGCACAGTTACGGGTTTATTATAGCTGGCCTAATATTAGATCAAAACCATTTGGTGGACTACAGCCAAATAATTCATTAGCATTCGCAAATAAGAATAAACCTGATGGAACTCCTGATTGGCAAGTAGTTAGTATTCCAACTGGCAGTTATCAAATAGAACAGATCAACGATGAATTCCAACGCAGAAATAAATCCATTACTGGAAAAGAATCAAAAATAACAATTACTGCTTACGAACCAACATTATCAGCGGTGATTGAAATAAATTCCCCTGATTATTCTGTAGATATTTATCAAAGTTCGATTAGATCAGTATTAGGATGGCCTGAAGTTGCACTGGCTTATCAAGGACCACCAGAACCAAAAAGCGAGGAATTTAAAACGGATAAACGAATATTTTTAAAGCAACCAGAATATCAAAAAACTGAACGACACCATGGCCATTTCAGAATGAAATATATTACAGAACCTGGTATTGCAAATGTAGATATTCCCGCTAATGAAGATTTCTTTAAAACATATTCAAATGATGTAAAAACTGAATTTCTAAATTATTATAATAATTTAGAAAATGTATTTTCTTCTATATCTCAACATTATTCTGAGGATATGAAACGACAAATAATCGAAACAATAGATCATTTAAACGCCGTTGCAACAGACCTTGATCTTATCAATAAAACTATTATGAATTTTTTAATTAATCGTACAGCACCAAGGTTATTTATGAAACATTCTAAAATAACAGCACAACAACTACCAACATTTATAATTCCTGGATTTAACTCTGAAGAGCTAAAGAAATCAGTTAATGATCTTATTGATGAACAGTTTAGAAGAATATGTGATTCATGGAGAAAATTAATTCCGCCACCAACCGTTCTTAAACATAATAATGATCGATATGGTGGAGGCCGTCATATCTCGCCTGGTATTGTTAATATAACATCAACGATCGCGGTCAATCTAGTATGCGATGCAGTTGATAGTAGTTATCAAGTAGATCTTTCAAAGTCTAACCAGTCCCAGCAAGGATATATATTACATACATTCACACCTCAAATGCCGCCGGGTGGCTAATTGTATCTGAGCCAATGAATCAAATATACCTGCGTGTACATAATCCATTATTGTCAAGAATAAATTTCAAACTCACAGACCAGTCTGCGAATATTATTGACCTTCGTGGAGAGACGTTATATATTAATTTGTACATACGCTCGTAGAGTAAATATTATAATTAAGAGAAAAAAAAATAATGATTTATTTGTGACATTATATCTGGGTAATAAAAATACTTTTATATTCTCTGGCAAATAAAAGCATAAAACTTAGTAAATATTGCAGTTGTCGTACTTATACCAATTGAACCCAACAGTACATGTGCATCTAGGACTGATAGCGCACCAACATTGTTTTTGATAATAAGAAGTATTTTTACATGGCGCTGTTTATATTGTTCGTTTAGCGAATAAATTCTTTTGCAACCGGCGCATTATTCAGAAAATATTATAGATCTGAGAAAATTGAAAATTTACTTGTTTTATGTTATTTTTTGCTTGTATTTTTTAGCTGTTTTTTAGTCATATTTACTTGTTTTTTAGTCAAATTTCTAATTTCGTACGGGTCAAACCCCCAGCGTTTCTCTAAATGATTTTCATGTTTTGTGACATTTCTTCGTAAAAATAACAAATTTCAAGCAAAAAACAGCAAATCATCATTAAAAAACTAGCAAAAAATGATCAAAATTATACATGTTTGAGAAGAAAATGCTGAAAAACATGAAAATCATTTAGAGAAACTCTGGGGTATTGACCTTCAGAGTGCTTCAAAATCTAGTCGATTTTCATTGACTTTTGGCTATTTTTCATGCAAAAAACGAAATTTTCGAGCAAAAGACCAGCAAAAAACGAGGTTTTTGAACAAAATCAGGGAATAAAAAAAAAAAAAAACTAAATATTTTATATAATATTTTAATCAGCACAACATGCTCTGATTTGTAACTGTAACGTCATTGCTTGTAGAATCCTTGGCAGGTCTCTATCTACACATTTATTATAAAAAATATACATTTTCTCTCAAAACACAGATACAAATTATTTTTTTCACTGATTTTCTCATGGTAATTGAATATATAATAAAGCGCGATAACTCTGCTCTGTCTCTGTAGAGCAAATTAAACGATTATCTCCCTACTACGTATTATTTATAATCGGGTTATTTCAGTCTCTATACAGACAAGATATATATCGTTTTAAATTAATTATTTAGTGATCTATCTGTTCTCTGTAAGCAATTAGCTGTTAGTGAAGCAGCAATTTGTAACAGAGAGAGATACTGATGCATCTTTTGACTCTGATAACCTTAAATTCACGTCATTTTATACAATGCGCTGAATCTCAAATCAAGGTTATTTTTAGCTCGTGTAACACATGTATGATTTACGTAACGAACGATAACTCGTGCAGAAGATATAATATTTTATACAGTGTTGTATAAAATATGTTTGAAAAATTGAAGTAAATTCAAGTTACAGTTCTACAATAACTGATTTTATTCAGTATCTAGTACATTGCTGAGTTAGCTATATAATAATTTTGAAACGTATATATTTATGAATTGGAAAATTGGTGCAATGGTATAGTATTGTGTTCTCGTACTCAAGGTCCGTGGTTCGAGACTCGTGACTGCCACTTGGCGGCGTGGGCAATTTTGATGCCATTTTTTTTAATTATAATTGGGGGTGCGCAAGCAACCCTTGAGATTTCATGTACCCCTCACCATGTTGAACAACGTGGTGACTGCATTTTTGCATTTACCTGGGGTTTGATTTGGGGAGGTTTACATGAAATCGTAATGCCTAGACAGGCGTCGACTCTGTGTCTATGCGCTTGCGCCCCCCCCCCAAATAAACAGTAGGGTGATGTGAGCTCGTGACCTTGTGACCTCACTGAAGGGTCTCCACGTAGGGGCATTCAGAAAGAATGTCCGCTGGACCAAAAAGTCTCAATAAGGTGCCTGTGGACCATAAGACAGGTCTTAACCATGAAGAGTGCCCATACAAAAAAAACAAAAAAAACAATCAGGCAATAGTTGCCATATAAAAAAGGGACTCTTAGGATCTTATTGGTAAAGGCTTTACCAGCAGAAGGGACCCCAGTGGAATGGTAGAGCGAATGTCATCGCTGCTGTTTATTTTTGATATTTTAAATAAAGACCAAAGTCAAAACTTGAATTATTTTTATTTTAAAGAAATATTTATTATATAATGAACTACGAAAACATTAATGATATTATTTCTGCTATTACAAAATTCAAACATGACGGAATAAAGATATCTGATAATCTTGATCCTCAGAAAATTATGTGTGATTTTGAATCATTACAACAAAGAAAATTTGAAAATACATACACATTACCTTCCAATTACAGATTCGTGAAATCAATTTATCAGTCTATGTTAGAATCTTTGGCAATGGTAAACAACACACAGGTAAAGCTATTTGCACCTCTTGCACGTTCAATCGAAACATAAGAACTGAATTGTGTCACGAGTACGAAAGAAAAAAGATTATGGACAATCGTATAATGCAATTGAGAAAGATTATGTTATCTGATTCTGTCAAAAGTGACACTGAGAGCAGCGACAGTGAAGGTGGACCCATAACTGTAGTTATGGCTAAACAAAAGCCTTGGCAAAATTGACAGTCGAAATATATACAGTAAAAATGTATTGTTTTGAAGATTTATTTGACGTACTCAAATATTATCTGCTGGTTGTATTTTATTGAATCTGCAGATTTGTATGTTTTATTTGCGACAAATTGTACTGATCGTGGATGTATGCCAAAATATCTGGCTGCTGCGTTTATTGATGGGAAAGTTATTTCTTGGCCTGTTTCTGCATTTATGGATTTAATACCTCTCTTTCCGAATACTTTACACGCTCCTGTATCTCCACGTCTAGAATTCTGACTCTGTGTGGTAACTTGCAGGTTAGATAAATTATTATTCTGGGGATTCCCATCAAAGTGGTCAACTACAAGTCCGTCTTTAATCAATCCAAAATAACATTCAAAGATGAACCTATGTGAGAAATAATTTTTATTTCTACCAACACTGAATCTAAAATAACCAAATTTATCAAGACTACCGACTGGTTTTTTTGATCGGCAGTTCCTGATCACGCCATCACGAGACGCTTCATAGTTTTTGATGATCGGATGTGCTACAAATTCGTTTTGCTCCATTTATATAATAATATTATTTGTCTAAATCATTATTTTGAAATCTGGCCAGGTAATCCATTGCGGTTTTTATAGGGGATTTACCTGACAATGTCAAGATATTATTTTTGTTTTCTTCATAATAACGTTTCACTTCTCTATTTTTTTTACCGCCGCATTTTACACATAACTGAGTTTTTCCTCTGACTCCAATACCACACTGAACACATAGTTTTGGTCCTGCACTTCCATGTTTGATACTCTGCATGTGATTTCCGCAGTATTCGTTTACACATGGTTTATCACAATGAGAGATATGTCCAAGTTTAAGCCAAACGCACTTATTTCTTGTTGAATCATTATATATATACTAAAATTCAATTTAAATATTTGTCCTAATTATAATAATGGAGGAATTATCCGAAGTTGAACCTTAAAGACCTAGATTTGATCTTGACAGGCTACCGGAATATAAATTTAGTGTTTCGATGCAAGATCTAGCTTTAACGAATAAAGATATAACTAAACGTATCCGTGAAGCCAAAAAAGAATTTCGTGACGATGGTGCTGCTCATGTGTGGTCAACTTTCAGAATCGGAAATACTGTTAATATGATGAATGACAAAGGAAGAAAAGTAATTATTAACCACCTTGATAATCAAAAATATTTTATTTTAATAAAATTTATTGTAAGTACAGATGACGATATTTGGATTATTCGTGATAAGCGTGATCCAGTCCATGTACAGTCGGAAAATAATATTGTTCTCTTAAATAATAAATCCAAACCTGGAATACTGACTGGTATTGATAAACCGTATTGTGAACGTGAGTACCCTGTGAATGCTGCTGTCTATGCAATATATCCGCTGAATGATAAACCTAACGTTGGGGATCTCAAACCGATGAGAGAGTCAAGAATAAACTGTGTAGCTGAACGAGTTACAGAACATTTTACAAATGCGATACGTGGTAATGGCTTAACAGATTTACGACGTAAAAAAATAAATACATGGGCAGAAACAGTTAAAGATACTGGAGCATCTATTAAAGATGTTGCTGAGCTGGGAAAGCTATTGAACTTTCCAATAACAGTGAAGACATTAACAGGAGAGATTTTGTATAAATCAAAATATAAATCAAGAGGAGCTTCGATAGATATCGTTGATCATAATGCACATGTAAGGACTAATGCTGTAACAATATTTCCACGAGACAGAACGGTTAAATTTTATGGTAGTCATATATTTGATTTTATCAGAAATATCAGTAAAAGTGACCCTGTGTCTGTTTGGTTATTTCAAAGTTCAGAACATGATTATGATCAACTTGTACGGCCTAATGGTGATATTTATCGTACAGAATCTCTTCATGAAGAAATGAGAAATCTTGCGCTGAAATATACTTTTGACGATATCAAGGTTGGAGAATTATTAAATAATTGTTTTACCGTACCATCGGTTGCTGCCCATTTCGCTCAGGAGAAAAATTCATGGAAACCGACACGATCGGAATTTCTTGAAGACGTCCAATGGAATATGGACACGGTGGATTATGGAATACTAAATACGAATATAGTGACGTTATCTCAGTTGATATGGTAGCATGCTATCCTGGGAGTTTTCTTGGATATGGAGAATGTTCTAAATACTTTAAGAGATTTGGACATCCATCACATGAGATGACCAGAGTTGCGATGAACGGACCCTTACCAGATTTTGACTTAACCGGATTTGCCTATATAGAATCATTCGAGTTCACAGTAGATCTCCATCCTATTACTTATGTTTGGTTTGGAAGACATTTTTCAGAAAAATGTTGGGTTCCAATAGTACTATTGCGATATATACTTAATGCTGGAATTTTAATATCGTTGAGAGTAAATGAAGCAATTATGTCGTATAGTCCACAAAAACAAGTTTGGTTACCAGAACCGGATAGATTTAATGTCGATGATACCAGGAAAGAATTTCCTGATCTTGACGAAGATGACATCATTAAAATACGTAAATGCAGGGACGAACATGATGAAAAACTTGCAAAAGATCTTGGTAGAAAGATAATCGGTAAGTTTACTCAAGGTAGTTCATACGATTATAAACGACACTGTACAAGATTGATTATGGACGATGCTGAACTAGATTTTATAATGGCTGATACAACGGAAAAAAACACATTTATAAGCCGATGTAATGCTTATTTATCAGATGGAACAAACTAGGTACGATTGTGAGCTATATTGGTGGTGACTCACCGCAATTTACTCATTTAAGATCTTCAATGCTAGCCTATGTTTCGATAAATCTATTGTCGATGATAAATAGATTTCCTCGTTACGCTGTCAGAGTTGCTACGGATTCATTTTATATACATAAAAAATATAAGGATTTATTAAAACCGTTACTCGGTAATATTGAATGGGGAACATGGAGGATAAAGCAAGAAAATATACTTAGTTATTCTGAATCTGCCGTGTTGAAATTAAGGAAATATATTACAAAAATAATAATCAAGTATCAAAGTCATCTGCACCATCTGTATACGATCCTGTGGCTAGACATAAGACTGTTTATCTTAATGGATGTGGTGGTTCAGGTAAAACAACTCGTGCGATTACATTATTTATGAAAACTAATTCAGATATAGTTATTTTGAGACCGACACATAAATTAGCCAGGGAAATAAAAGAACGAGGAGTAAAATCATGTACATATCATAGTTTCTTTAGATGGTGCGGAGACACATATATCTCCTGAACGAATGGGTGAGAAATATATACCTAAATATATTACATGGGATGAGGTAGACACGGTGTCGCTAGAAATGTTAAAAGCATTTATTGATTGGCTATTGACAAAGAATACTGCTGTAATAATGTGTGGTGATCATGGTCAACCACCACCATTTATTGGACAGTCTCCACATGAATGGCTGAAGAATAACGTAGATTATTATGAAGAAATAAATGATGACCATAGAGCTATTGATGAACCGCAGAAAGAACTTTAAAGATTAATCAGACTACAGCCAGATAAAATACAATGTGAGATAATGCGTAAAGTAATTCCAGAAACTACTATGAACGATTTTTTGAATTTATGGAAACCTGCTGATTTGATAGTTGCAAGTAGAAAGATAGTTCGTGATGAACTACAGGAGAAATTATTTCTGTTACATAAAGAAAAGTTTTCAGATCTACCTGTACCTTTGTGTTATCGCCCAGCAGATACTCGACGACAGAATATTAAGTTGAAATTCCTGGTAGTGGAATACAAAATCTTGTACTGAATGATATTGTTTTGGTTGCTGTTGATGTTGTTGAGAGTGCATTGAGCATGGATAAATCGCCGTGGACGTTAGGATACGCTATAACGATCCATTCTTCACAGGGGTTGACTATTTCTGATACAAATATCTGGATTGTTAATGATCGGATCGAATGGTCGAATATAGTCTATCTCGCAGTATCTCGAGTCAGAAGAATATCTCAACTGCATAGGGTTATTATAAATTTTACAGAAAATAATGATCAAACTGTTAATAATGACATAATAAGAAAAAAAACTATCTGGTTATAAACAATGTGACAAAAAATAATCGTGATTTTGATATCGATACCGAATTTATTATAACACTAAAACAACGACAGAATAATCATTGTGCAAGCTGTAACGCAGTAATGTTATGGCAATATTCGAATAATAATCCAAGACAATTTACTGTAGACAGAATTAATAGTGATCTTGGTCATATACGTGATAATGTGATGCTAACATGTCTTGAATGCAATCGACGTAGAGGTTCTGGTTATGTAATTGTGTGTATATATATTATATATATATAAAGTTTAATTAAACATATATATTTGTCTTAAATATAGTATGGAGGAATTTACGAGATTATCCACAATCGAACCTTTCATCGCAAGATTTGATCTTGACAAATTACCAAAATCTAAATTTAATTTTTCCATGCAAGATCTGGCTTTGATAAACAGAGATATAACCGATCATATCCGTGAACGTAAAAAAGAATTTCGAAACGATGGTGCGGCTCATACTTGGTCGACATTCAAGATTATGAACGACACGAGCGGTGTTGTTGTCGATGCTAGAATGAGTGACGAGCGAGGTAAAAATATATTTGACTACCTCGACAATCAGCGATATATTATTGGAGTAAAATTTATTGTTCAGACTGATGATGATACTTGGATTATTCGTGACAAACGTGAACCTGTACGGCTTCATACTGGAAATAATACTGTTGCATTAAATAAACAATCCAAGCCAGGTGTGCTAACCGGTATTGATAAACCATGTTATGAACGAGCATATCCTGTCACGGCAGTTATATATGCAGTATATCCGCTAAATAATAAACTCAGCGTTGGAGATCTCAAACCAATGAAAATTTCAAGAATAAATTGTGTAGCTAAACGGGTTATGGAACATTTCTCAAAAGCAATACGCGGAAACGGTTTAACAGATATAAGACGCACAAAAATAAATGCGTGGGCAGAAACAGTTAGAGATACCGGAGCATCTATCAGCGCCGTTGCTAAGCTAGAAAAGAAATTAAGATTTCCAATAACAGTAAAAACACTAACCGGAGAAATTTTGTACAAACAGAAATATACAAAAAATGGAGCTCCAATAACAATCATCGATCGTAATGCACATGCATGGACTGATGCTGTAACAATATTTCCACGAGATAGGACAGTTATATTTTACGACGACTATATATTTGATGCTATCGGTAATATCAGTAAAAGCGACCCTGTATCTGTTTGGTTATTTCAGAGTTCAGAATCTGCATATTACGAGCAGTTTGTACGGCCTAACGGTGAAATTTACATTAGAGAATCTCTCCATGAAGAAATGAAAAATCTTGCACAACGCCTTTGGCGTGAATATAATTCTGATGATGTTGAAGTTGAACAATTACTAAATAATTGTTTTACAGTTCCATCAGTTGCGGCAAACTTTGCTCAGAAGAAAAATCCATGGTCGCCGACACGATCAGAATTCCTTGAAGATATTCAGAAAAGTTGTGTCGAATATGGGCATGGCTGATTATGGAATACCAAATACGATCATCGTAAAGTTGTATCCGTTGATATGGTTGCGTGTTATCCTGGGAGTTTTCTTGGATACGGAAAATGTTCCAAATACTTTGATAGATTCGGCCATCCGACACATGAAATGACAAGAGTTGCGATAAATGGACAATTACCTGTACAATCATTTAAGTTCCGTGATAATCTTTATCCTATCGTTTATATGTGGTTTGGTAGACATTTTTCAGAAAAAACATTGGGTTCCAACTGTGTTATTACGATACATACTTGATGCCGGAATCTTAGTGTCGTTGAGCGTTAAGTGAAGCTATTATATCTTATCATTCGCAGAAACAAGTTTGGTTACCACAACAAAAGAAACATTCACCGACAGATCCAGATGAAGACTGGGATACAATCGAATATGACAATAAAGTTGCAAAAGATCTCGGTAGAAAAATAATCGGTAAATTTACTCAAGGTGGTTCGAATGACCATAAACTGCATTGTACAAGGTTGTTCATGGATGATGCTGAGTTAGATTTTATAATTACTGATACAACGAACAAAGGAACGTTTATAAGCAGAAGCAATGCTTATTTGTCAGATGGAACCAAACTAGGTACAATCGTGAGTTATATCGATGGTGAGTCACCACGATTTACTTATTTAAGATCTTCTATGCTTGCTTACGTTTCTATAAATTTATTATCGATGATAAATAGATTTCCTTGTTACGCTGTCAGAGTTGCTACGGATTCGTTTCATGTGGATAAAAAATATTTAGATTTGGTAAAACCGTTACTCGGTAGCGGCGAATGGGGATCATGGCGAATAAAACTAGAAAGTATACTCGACTATTCTGAAACAGCCGACGTTGATATCAAAGAAATATACTACGGTAATGACAATCAAATACCAGTATCAACATCACCATGTGTATTCGATCCCGTGGCTAGACATAAAACCGTTTATCTCAGTGGACCTGGAGGTTCTGGTAAAACAACACGTGCGACTGAATTATTTCGGCAGAGTTCAGATATAATTGTTCTGACACCTACACACAGACTAGCAAGAGAAAAAAAACAACGAGGAGTAAAATCTCAAACTTATCATAGTTTCTTCAGATGGTGTGGAGATACGTGGACACCTGAGCGAATGGGTGAGAAATATATTCCGAAAATCATCACCTGGGATGAGATTTGTACTGTGTCGTTGGAAACATTAAAAATATTTCTTGATTTGATACTAACAAGAAATACTGCGGTAATTATGTGCGGCGATCATGGTCAACCACCACCTTTTGTCGGTCAATCTCCGCATCAGTGGTTAAAATCATTTGTGGATTATTATGAAGAAATAAATGATGATCATAGAGCTATTGACGAACCCCTGAAAGAATTTGAAAGATTAATCAGACTACAGCCAGATAAAATACAATGTGAGATCATGCGTGAAATAATTCCAGAAACTCCTGTGAATGATTTTTGGAATCTGTGGACACCAAATGACTTAATAGTTGCAAGTAGAAAAATAGTTCGTGATGAATTGCAAGAGAAATTATTTCTGATACACAAAGAAAGATTTCCAACGTTACCTGTACCATTATGTTATCGCCCAGCAGATACTCGACGACAAAATATCGAAGTTGAAGCTCCAGGAGCAAATGAAAAACAAAATCTCGTATTAAATGATATTGTTTTGGTTGATGTTGATGTTGTTGAAAGCGCATTGAGTATGAATAACTCACCGTTGAAACTGGGATATGCTATAACGATACACTCGTCACAAGGACTAATTATTACAGATACAAATATCTGGATTGTCGATGACAGAATCGAGTGGTCAAATTTAGTCTATCTAGCAGTATCTAGAGTCAGGAGAATATCTCAACTACATAGAGTTGGCATAGACTCCACAGAAAATAATAATCAAACTGTTAGTGACTCTGAAGTTATTAGCGTAAAACGAAAAAAAATTATCCGGTAATAAGCAATGTGACAAAAAAAAAATAATCGTGATTTTGATATCGATGTTGAATTTATTATGACGCTAAAACAACGACAGAGTAATCGTTGTGTAATTTGCAACTGTCACATGTTGTGGAAGTAATCAAGTAATAATCCAAAACAATTTACCGTGGAAAGAATTAATAGTGAACTTGGTCATACACGTGATAATGTGATGCTGTCCTGTCTTGAATGCAATCGGCGCAGGGGTTCCAATTTACAAAAGTGATCGCGGTGGTAATTGTGTGTCACTAGGAATTACTTGTAACTGTTCGCGCACAAATCCACGTTGAGGAGCAGTTACATCTAGTCTGTATATGGCGGGTCTACCAGTGGATCTAACCACGCTAGAAATTTTATGTGTGGTCACACTCCAGATAGGATCAGTTGCTCTTTTTTTAACCTCCTTCAAGTTCACGAGGTTCATATTAATATCTTACGGTAACATTACCTAGTACTGGTTGAGAGAAAGATTCACGTTGTTGTATTGGTATATATTTTTTGTGATCGCATTAGAAAGTTTCATAGAAGTTGCACGAGTAATTTCATTATTTAACGCAGCTATCACACTTGGTAATCTTGCAACCCATTCGCCAGATCTTGTATCTTTATAAATTATTTCCTTCGCACACTGGTATCCAAATAGCCGCTCAGCAAGTGTTCGATTAAATCTTTCAACGATTGCCTGATCACGATGAATTTCGGTGTGTCCTCGTCTGATTTTCACGTTATGTTTTTTCATCAACGATGATACTGCACCAAGAAATTCTTTACCAGGATCAACCTGTAGCAACCGTGGCCATCGTAGACCACCACGTTGATAAATTCGTTCAAACGCAGATGCAACTTCAGTTGCTGTCTTTGTTGACAGTGGTTCTGCTTCTTTATATCTACTTGCAACGTCAACGACAGTTAGCGCGTATTTGTATGTGCGTGATTTACGTCCACGTGATTTAATAGCATCATGTGGTAAAAATAAAATATCTGCTTGATGAACTTCATTGGGAACGTTAGCATCAAAATGTGCATACTGAATTTGTTTAGGTGGCGGTAGATAAATTTGCCATATTGCTTGTTGTGCTAACCACGCTGCAGCAACAGCACGTGAAACCTTTGCAGCTTCAGCGAGTTTATTAATCGCTGCTTTGCCTTTCCAAGATCCTCTTGGGCTATAATAAATGGACTCCATTATAATAATCATATAATCAATTACCCAGCCCCTAACATAATTTTACCTTTCATACCAGTTTTTACCAGAAAGGCAGCTAATTTTTCTCGAAATGATTTATCTTTCATATTATTTTTGGCATGAATTAATTTTATATCGGCGAGATGTCGTTGTTGTAAATCTTTACTTTGATAAACAATATCGTGAACGTAACACGCTTGATCAATCTTGTTTAAGGGATATTCTCCAGGTCGCGGTTGATCTTGATTTTCAAGACGAATATCTAAACGAGTTCCTGGCCCACAATAATTATAACCCGGTAAGTGTTTTTCCCCGGGATATTTCGCCCATGGTAATCCTGGTATTTTTCCCAACGAAGCAGCAATATCCCCTCCTGTCGCTGTGTTTGAAATAAATTTATATTTTTTTGTGCCACACTTTTCACACTTACCTGTAAGTGCGCGTTTTTTATTTTTTGTTATTATTGTTGTTAATCCAGTGGTTGACGTGGCTGCCCTGCATCGAACACAATATAAATTCATATTATTTATTATATGGATATAATTGTTTTTTCTGCGACACGAAAACAAGAGCCAGTAAAACATCACCCAGCGCTACCGAATTCTATCAGGATGATAATAATAGGACCATCTGGATCAGGTAAAACACAATTATTGCTTAATCTGATAATGAGATGGCTCAAGTGGGATACATTATATTTAGTAGCTCCATCTGTAGATGACCAGCGATGCTATGAAGTACTTGAAGATTTTAATGAAAATGCAAAATTGTTAAATGAAGACAGTGACGTTATTGATTGTATTACGGATATTGATGAAGCGCCATCTGTAGATGATCTAGATGGAAGTATTAATAATTTAGTAGTATACGATGATGTCATGCTGGACAGACAATCAAATCCAGCTAGGATATTTTCTCGAGGTAGACATAAAAATACAGACGTGATTTATGTTACACAGCGTTATACACAAATTCCAAAAGTGATCAGAGATAACTGTAATATTTTAGTTGTATTTAACGGAGTTGATAATCATACGCTGCAAAATATTTATTATACTTGTTGTTGAGGGGACATGGACATGATTAAGTTCAAACACTTTTTTTCAAAAGCACAAGCTACCCCGTTTGGTTTTATAACAATAAACTTGCATGATCCAAGGTCAAGATATCGTAACAGACTCGATACAATATTTGGATAAAAACCACAGCAGCAGGGAGGGTGGGCTACACAAATTGCCTGCACGATTACATAAACGATCACTCACAAAATTTTATAAACACGGATGTCAACGGCGAAGTAACAGCGCGAACTAACCCACATATGATACTACGGAGAGAAAGTTAGAGGTTTCAGTTTGACGTTATTGACGTTTTTTTTTAAATTTATTTCGTGTGAAATCTTTGTTTTAGATATGTTTGCTCGAATCCAATGTGTAGGGTACACCCTCCCTGCTGCTATTTGTGTCAGGGTTTTGGGGTTTCCAAAGTTAATTGTATAGGGTATTATGTTTTAAATAAACAAGGCTCATTAAATCATTCAAGAAGGTTATTTTACATTAGGTAATGGTTGTTTTGAGAAAATGCTCATTTGTGAACTTAGGTCAAAGAGAGACCTATATTATCTTGTGATTGTGAAGATGTTACCAGTTGTGCTTTAACATCTAGCCCTTTAAGTTGCATTATGTTGTGACCAGTTTGGGCTGAATTTTATTTTCTTCATGTTATTGAATTCAAGTGATTATTTTCTCGGGAAATACAAAAGTGCTCTGATAAAATTCTTGGATAAAGACATTCATTGGAATTTATACTGAATTCAAACCAGGAATTATATTTCTATGATTCAACATGAGACTGATGACACATCAGTACGACGCAGGCCATAATAGATACGTCATCGCCTTCAATTTTAAATCTCTTTGGGACTTGAACTGAGTTTTATTCAGGAATATTTATCACTGGGACTTGTGTCTTTAATTCTTGGAATATTTTTGGATTTAATTCGTACAATCGTAAGTTTATTTTCTCATTTTCACCTTGAACTCTAGGGAAATAAATTATTCGTTAAATTGTGCCAAGTTTATTGGATTTATTCCTTTCTGTTACTTATCTTAGGCGCATAGACTCGTACACAAATAAATACCTACGACATGAAGAAGACCCGATTGTTTGGTGATATAGGCATTCTTATGTCATTAAAGACCAGGGAACCTTCATAGGAGTTTTTCAAATCCTGTTTCCTCTACCGTGTGTTCCGATGTTATTTATAGCAAGGTCTATGGTGATATAAGGGAGAAACAATATTCTTTCATATGATCTCAGTTGCCGAGGGGAGCAGACAGGTCAAAAGTGTCTGTTCCAAAAAGAATAATTTGACTTCTGTAATGTCTAATGTGTACTGGGGAAATAAAATTTAGTCGAAGGGTAGAATCAAATAGCTTTTTTTCAAATTCAAATTTTATTGTGTTTCTTGTAGCATATATAGAGTTTTACATCCAGAAGACAGCGTATACAAGCTTCAAAGACATGTGTCAAATCTAGAGCCAAAGGATAGGCATGGGCCTATGTTGGGGCAATCCAAGGTCTATTATAATTTTTATTATTATTCGACTGACCTTTGGTGATCGCCGAATAATTCTTACTCAAGAGCTTGGCTGATCATAGATGCATCACAAGGGAGGAAGATCCCCATTTTTGAATTGCTTGAAAACCACGGCATTATCAAAGTATGCCATGATTCATTCACGTAGGAGGAAATCGGTGTACGAATGAGATGATCCCAATCTAAATATATCATTTTATTCACTGGCCTGGGGTAATTTCAATGTTTGTTTTGGGCTAATCCGAACTTAATCCCTTCTTTCGAGCTATGATGATTTCAGAAGTTCAACAGGCGAGAATGTTTTCCGACCGTGACTTGCTTGAAAACCAAGGTAAAAATGGTTGTAGTTATTAACTTAGTATTTGACTGAGTACCAAATTAGAAAGAAGTACAAAGACTGTAAAATTCATGGAACAGGCTAGATGACAGGCTTTGAGATGCACACTGAAGTACGTTAAACAGTGTGTTTGCATAGAATGTTCTTAAGCGCCGCTGTGCATAGCATCTTCTTAAGCAAACAAGATGATGAGTTAAAAGTCAACAGAAAATAGTTGGATGCCAAATTAACAGAAAGCACACGGATCATTCCTGATTAATCATGACTATCAACAACGTGTCTAAGTGGAGGTCATTACAAAAGCGGTATAAAGAGGGAGGCCAGTTTAGGGTCTTTACCTTCTTGTTATTATTATCGCAAAACCGACATACTCGTTTCCTTATTCTATATGCGGTCCTTACGCACGGCCACAATGATTACTGTAAAACAAATATGTGAATATGTTTCCTCTGATACTGAACAGATATTATAAATGTATTAGTGCTGCTGTTACTGAATGCTACGTTAATCACCAGAATGGAAATTTTCCCTGGTGTATTTCGTGTCTTGAAATGATGAAGATCAAGACTGTCGTTGATTTTCTAATCTTTGTAGTTTGTAGTCAAACAAAAAATTAAACCTAACATCCGCCGAAGAAGCTGGGACCATATTTTGTAAAATTAAACAGATGTGCACATCTTTGTAATGACCTCAATTCTAAATTAGGCACAATATGTGCAGATTGAAGTGAAACGCAAATATTAAGTGCATCCTTTACGACATAATCTATATGCCATTGGACGCTGAAAGCTACTAAAACGCTAATTCGTGTTAAGATCATGAAATGTTTAGACATTGATCAGCGATTACTTGATTCCTCTAAGAGGTGTCATTTCACAACTGTTACATGTTATGTTGCAGTAATACGCGGAACGTTTTGGAGCGAATTCCCAGAATGCTTTAAAAAAAATAAATGGAATGCAAAAACCTTTCAAAAGACATATCGTCTCACGAGGAAATTACTCTACGACGTTCGTGTGTTCGGCTAACGAATAATTTCGCAGTTATCCATTTCAACCCGATTCCATTTGACAAACTTGTGAATATATCAGCAGCAAATAAGGCATCTCTGTAAGTCATTAGTTTAGAAGCGAACATTTAGAATGTACGTTTGGAGCAGTTAGAACATGTTTAGCGAGTGTCATGATTTAAGTGAGACACGTACCAATGATTACTTACATAACACACCAGTATGCATCGGCATGAATACTTATCCTTTCCGAGCGTACCTGAAAAATATTTTGACCTACAGAAAAGAAGCCACGAACACATATCTGGATGATTCAATGGTTTAAAATTACCGATATGTTGGACAAGTTAAACGACAGTGTTGATCACAGATGATGATGCAGATGAAGATACAGACCGAAAGTGTGAATCAAAATGTCAGGTGTGTGCTGATGACCTACATTATAACTGCCTGTGAAAACAAGCAAACTTAATAGAGAATGGAAACCTTGGAACGCTATTACCTTCTGACTCACAGGTCTTTCTCAGCGTCTTGGAATCCTATGGCGTGTGTTAAAGATGGACCATCCCATCGAAAACCTAAATATATTGAAGCCTATGTCATCAACAGAGTGGACAGTCATCGTCATGAAACCCCAATGGATAGCTGTCAAGGTTCAGCGATGACAGTGTGGAATGCTTTGATCCTTATGCATTTTATCCTCTGCAAGACGCCATTGATCTTAAGAGACGAAATGATGTATGAAGGCACCTTAGAAATGTGATATTATAAGAACCAGATTCTATGTTGTACGGATAATAATGTGAGCATATGGATTTACCTTAGAGCATACAGTTCCTCTTGGTCGTCAGTACTCTAGAATTATTTACAGAATAGCTCCAACACTATCGTTCATCAGTGGCAAAATGACTTTACCAATAAACAATGGAAGTCAAGTTTGATTTCACAACGTTATGAACCTCATATATATATATATATATATATATATATATATATATATATA
>JAECUM010015375.1:0-26162 GCA_016617855.1 Megalonaias nervosa
GATGGCTTAGTGGTTAGAGTGTCCGCCTCGGATGCAGGAGGTCGTGGGTTCAACCCCAGCCGAGTCATACCAAAGACTTATGAAAATGGTACTAACAGCTGCCTCGCATGGCGCTCAGCATTAAGAGGTTAGTGTTAGGACTGGTCGGCCTGGTGTCAGGACAATGTGACTGGGTGGGATATCATGCTACATGTCTGCTGCATGATGCCCCAGTGCTAGACATCACTGTAAACTGTCACACTGCAGACATCGTAGCGATATGACTGAAAAAATGTTAAAGCTAAATGTAAAGCACACACACACACATTAGTTTATGAGATAGTACTGACTTTTGACATGGATTATGTCAGTGATATAATTATGGATACTGCATGTATCAGCTGCAAAACAGGGTTGACCCAGACCAATTGACCTCTGCCAGAGTATGTGAGGGTCCATGCTGTTCTACTAAAGAAGCTACACTGACTCGATGATTGAGGTGCTGGGCTTGTCACCACAAGGGTGCAAGTTCATTCAACCCATTGGATCAGGTGATTGGCCACCATGGTGTGTCCTAGCACAGGGCCCTTTACTTACCTCAGCATGATGTATCCTTAGTGTTGCTGTGCTGCAAAGCACCAAGACCAAAATTTGATTGCTCTACTTTCAATTTCAAACAGTGTAGACCATGATGTGTAAGAGCATTATCTGACAGGAGATCAAAGTTTATGAAAATAAAAATTGTTATGTTAGTGTAGGGACCGCTGTACAATGTAGGCATATTTTATCGAAATAAAAGTTGTTCTTGTTAGTATAGAGACCACTGAACTGTGTAGGTGTATTTTTTGGAAATAAAAAGTGAGTTGTTAGTGTAGGGACAACTGTACTGTGTAGGCATATTTTAGAGAAATAAAACTTGTTATTGTGAATGTAGGGACCACTGTACTGTAGAGGTGAGGTGTTGTTTGTGGAAGTAAAACTTGTTAATGTGAGTGTAGGGACCACTATACTGTAGAGGTGAGGTGTTGTTTGTGGAAGTAAAAATTGTTATTGTGAGTTTACAGACCACTGTACTGTAAACTGGTGGGTTTATTTTATGGAAATAAAAATTGTTATGGTTAATATAGGGACCACTGTAGTGTGTAGACATATTTCATTGATTCATTTTGTAACAGGATTTTGTCATACAAATATTGACTTCTGCATTTTAAATGTTTTAAAATGTACCAATTCAGATTACTAATCAGACTTTAAAAAAACAGTTGTTTGAATTGCGAGTTGGTATGATTTTTGAGGATATATTTGTTGCTCAACAGAATATGAATGGGAATGTGGTGATGTTCAGAAGTGGTCAGAAGGAAATGTTTTGTTCCATCATTGTGACAACATGGTTCATTTTTAATATGTTCTCTAATGCCAGTGACCCTTACTTTATAATCATTGGTAAAAGAAGGGTCCTTCCACAGCACCAATAGAGCACATAAAAAGACCCAAGAAAATAAAGATAACAGATTTTTAAAGTTGATTTTAGACTGAATTCTAAGCTTGCTTAGAAGACTGCACTCAATATCAATGAAAGATAAGATGATCAGTTTCATTTGGCTGACACAAATGTCTTAATGATTTTGATTAACTGGGCACTAATTGAGAGCATAAAGTTGATAATCATGGATAGAAAATGTAAAGACAAAAGGATGAAATCTTCACCAAAATCACTTCAGCTTTTATTGCAAAAGGAGTGTTCAGGGGATAAAAAAAAATCCAGAAGCGGGAGAAGCTGATAATGATCAAAGGTGATTTTGTCATGGATTTATTAATTTCTGAAATAAGTATTCATTTTTCCAGCATTAAATAATTTTGACATGGTTGTTTAGTTGGATTGTAGCAAGGTTTACTAAAATTTCCTTGTCAACTTAAAAAATTTGACCTGAACAGTGGACAGTTACTTTTCCAGGACAAGGAAACTGTGGAAACCATGCTTTAGTGTGACCACAAAGACTGATTCAAAGCATATTATGCTAGAAAAGTGAATATTTATTGCAGAAACTAATAAATCCATATTGTAAGTGCCAGTGATAGGATTTAAAATGATAATAAAATGTAGAAAAGTAACATATTTTGTCTCTAATGGAAAGGTGTTCTTTTATTAAGTGTCTGTTAAGACAGGTTGCACTGTGTTCAGGGCTTGTGTTGTGAGAAGCATGATAGCTCTTACAAGCCTCAACACTCCTAAAATTGTTTCAAGGAGACTGATATATCGCTCACCTCAATCTTATTGTTCAAGACTAAGATTTCCAGACATTTTCTGAGCGAACTTCTCAAATTTTGTCCCAGATTTCATAGCAGTTGCCTTTCACAAATACTGATATGTTTACAGGTTCTGCCATTTTGATATAAGATGTCATGTGCCATAAACAATGATTTGTTGTAAACGATGATATAAATATTTGAGGTGAGTGAATAACTCTCCTCTACACCACCAGGAGAGCTGTTCACAGCTGAGAGCTCCCCTGCATTTTGCAAAACACAATCACAACTGTATTGGTTTGAATGTAAATCAATTTTGTTGCATTGCATCGATCATATATAGATTAATTTTATTATTTTACATTGATGATTGAACTCTGTAATAACTTTCCAAGTGATGTCAGTGATTTCTGGCATTTCATGAGAGAAAACATTTTTTAAAATCTACTTCAGTTACTGTCTGTATAGACACATGAAAAGAGGATTCATTTCATAAATCTATCAGTCAGTGTCCAGTAGAGCTTTGGGTCTCTTAAAATGATACAGATTATAAATTTTGGTTGATGCTTGACTTGCCATTTAACTTTGAGATACACTACACACACTAAATGAAACTCTGGAACTAACATGGTTAGCCCTAATTTGATAGATGGCTTAGAATGAATAACTCACAAGTGCAAGAAAACGGACTGACTAGTTTACAGGTATTTCAAAAAGCGTTCACTCACTAAACACCTTTTCACAAGTTCAGTATTTGTGGAACATGTAAATGGATATGCATCAGTGCTGGTAAATTTGTTACAAGTACATATATAATACAGGTAAATATAGATATTATATGAGCATGAAGATAAACATGGGTTCTTTTAGAGAGGTGACAATGTTAGGTAATGAGTTATTAGGATGGAATTGTAAATATCACTAACTCATGACTATTTTTGCCTTTTATTTTGATATGCTTTTTGAAATACCTAAAATCTGCTTTGTATAGTCAGGATTGTATTGATATGCTGTTTATTATTATTATTATTATTATTATTATTATTATTAATTCAGCAATTATAAAGAATATTCTTAACAAGTGCATAAAATTTGCACAGGCTAATATGTCAGATTCACTTGCTAAATCAATATATGTAATTGCCATGGGAGAGAGAATTGGTATTGAACTTTTCAATTAAAAGATTACAGATATGAGTTGAGAATTTTGCCCATGTGTGTCATTTGTTGTCGTCTGTTGTTGGTCATCAACAGTTGCTTGTGAATATCCTTGATTTATCTTATATATAAACTTATATTGTCTAGACCCTGAATGAGTACATATATGAGAGAAATCCATGCATAATAATGAGGTAATCTTCACAAAAGACTTCTTCTGATTTCTAGTTAGTCCTAAATGCAAATCTTGCTGACCTGTAGCACAAAAATATTGTTATTGCTACTCCTCCTACATGGATGGCCATATCAACATGGGGTTTTGAATAAAAAAATCTCATAGCTGGTCCTAAGTAAAAATGGTGCCAATCTGAACTCCAATATGGTCATTGCATCCATCTTGAAAGAAATCTTTTTACAATTTCTCCCGAACAGAATGACATGAGGTTTTCTCCAAACGACTTCTTAAGATGTCCAGCAAATGAACATGGTGCCTATCTGACATCAAAACATGTCCACCAAACAGTGGCCATCTTGAAAATCTTGTTGCTACTCTTCCAGAATGGATGGTCATATCAACTTGAGGTTTTCAATGAAAGGCTTCTTATGATGTCTAGTTGGTCCTAAATGGAAATGGTGCTGATCTGATGTCCAATTTGGTCACCACAGCAGCCATCTTGAAAATTTTCCTATTGCTACTCTGGTTTTGCTGGGGCAGAGAGTTCTTTTGAGCAGCCTCTACACTCAGAGTATTTACCAGGGTCATGGGAGTAGTTGCATCCCATTTAAGGTCACTAGGTACCCTAGTCCTCCAATATTTCAGCTGTTGGTTGATCAAAAGAGGCCACCTCGAGTCCATCAGACTAGATCTGTCTTGTTGAAATGGTCCATTGTCTATGTGGGGATGAATTTCTTCACAAACAGAGGATTAATCTGTGTTCCTTGAGACAGAGTAGACAAGATTCTATCCCTGTTGGAGGCACTGAGAGCAAAGACCACATTGGCTGATTATTTTCTTTCACTGCTGGTGACCTTGAAGTCTGCAATCTGCATCAGACCAGGTTACTTAGACTGACTGCATTTCTGTCCTCTCCAGTTACACCTTCTGGCTGTGTGGAAATCTTATAGGGACTCTCTCATATTTCGCTCAAATTTCTCTAGGTCTGGCTTTCCACCATCATCTGATTTGGTGTACAAACCAGGACTGGCTTTTGGCTGAGTCCCCATGTGCCCTCCCCCCTCCCCGCAAAACTCCACTTACTCCTACCTGTTCACAGATACATGAGATTCAGGGTGGAGTGCTCATCCAGAGCCAGAAGGATTGATTCTTCAGGGTTCATGGTTTCATGGTCCTGGGAAGAATCTACCCTCCATATCGATGTAGCAATTCGAGGGTGCAGCAACAATATAAGAGGTTGTTTTGTGATGGTCTCTTCTGACAATGTGTTAGTGGTAGCTTATCTTTGGAGACAAGGAAGCAAAACCTTCTCTCTGCAAGGATATTTGGAACATCCTTCACTGGGCAACCTTGGAAGGAATTACCCTCCAAGTCTGCCACATTCCCAGCAATGAGAATATTTTGGCAGACAATCTGTCAAGGAAAGGGAAGATAGTCTATAGCAGACTGCCTGTTCCAAATTTGGAGGACTTATTGGTGGACTTGTTTGCTACAAGTCTAAACATGAAGCTCTCCTTTTATGTTTCCCCAGTCCCCAGCCAGAGTGTCTGGGCAGTGGATGCTTTCAGCTAGAAGTTGGATGATCTGTTCACTAAGTCTTCTGTCCCTCCAGGATGATCCCCTAGGGACTTCACAAGGTAAGGAGCTCACAAGCAGACCTGATGAGGTATTTTGAGGTGCAAAGGCCAGTGTCTTGCTTGCAAATTCCTAAATGGATCTTTCTTGTATCTTGTAGTCTCTAAATAAATCCTCCTATGAAATTTTCAGTGAAGCTTCCTTCGAATACCTTACCCTCAATGACTGTTTCTTGCTCTCTTTAGTGTCTCTGAGATGGATGAGCAAGATCCATGCTCAGTCCATAGAGCAAGGTTGCATAAGGCTCAGTGGAAAATATGAGACAGTTTCTCTCTTTTGTGAACCATTTTTTTTAGCAAAAAATTTCTTCCATTGGTTTTTCTACTCTTATTTGAGATCCCCAATCTCAGTTGTATCTGTGCAGGGGATGATCAAGATAGACTTTTATGTCCAGATACGGCTTTACCTTTTTATTTGCCAGCCTCTTAAGAGAGAAGAAAGGGTAGGAAGCATGTCTTCATCCCCATTTAGAGTTCTTCTGGTATTTCAGCTTTCACCATGTCTGTGTAGATAGAGAGCTTATCTATTCCCTACCAAGAGTTTCATTCATGAAAATAAAATTCCATGATGTTCAAGCCATTGCTACCTCATGGGACTATTTATTTCATTCATCTCTGGGAGATGTGATGAAACCGCATTTCAGCGTTCTCACACTCCTTTCTCTTCCTTTCACCTTTACTTGTTGGCTTATTTAAGCAAAGGCACATTTTCCTTGGGTCCCAGTGTTGTAGATCAAAAGTGGCCCATGTAGATACCATCTGGCAGTGTTCACGGCTCTAGAATGAGGATGATTATTTATGTTTTCTTTTTTCTTTTGCGACATACCAAACTGACAAATTCAGCTATGCAAAATCAAGAGGTATGTATCACTGATATGAAAATGTAGTTGGTTTATTTTTGCGGGTGGTGGCATGGTAATTTTAAATTATGTAATACATAACCATTGCAATTGCCAGATTCTTTCCTTTATGCCCCACTCTGATGTCCAACTAGTTTTGGTTGTGTCATAAAAAGATTGAAATTCAGTGCACATGGGCATGGTATCTGTGGGGTTGACAAAGGGTGATGTAGTGTTCTAGAATCAACTCTGGTTTCTTCCAATGCTAGGATGAAGTCTTATTATACATTTGAGGTATTTTTACTTCTGGAAAAGAGGCAGTCATGGATTAGGAACAGGCAAGTATTACATCATTAAAATTAGTTCACTCCCCATTACATTTTTCCTTATCTAAAGTTAACCAACTATTGAGAGTTGTGTTGAAAAGTTCTTAAATAATTTTTTGTTTGAATGTTCTGAAGTTTTTTGACAACACACAAGTTTAAATTTGGTTACCAAATTTATTAATACACATTTAGATATGGATAGATCAATTATTTGTGCACCAAATAAAGTTTCTGAAAAGAAGAGAATGGTGAATGGCATGTCATGATTTTAAGTATAATTCACAAAATTAGAGGTTGATGTTGCTCTTTTATGTTATACATGTATGTCAGAATCATCATAGTTTAAACAACTCACAATGCCTCATGATCTGTTTGTACATTTGACTTTAAATTCGAGTCTGATAATAGATAATAGAAAATAGATAAATAGTTACATGACCACCTACTATAGTTTGAGGACATGCCACAGTAAATACAGTTTGCCACTAACTAGGATCCCACTGGCCATATTCAGTCCCTGTGCTTTTAGGACCACTTCAGATGGCTTAGTGGCCAAGACTAATTCAGTTTAGGTTCAATAATATTGTTGTACCTAAGTCAGTCCAGTGTTCTCACCATGATCATGCATTCAGCATTTAAAAAAAAATATTTGTGTTTTTTAAGAGATGCAAATTGCAGTTGCTATTAATTGAGATGTGCTTGACATATCTGGATCTTCAGTTGATAGCATAATTTACATTGATTAAATGCACCCTATAATTAAAAATGCACGCTGCTCATGGCAAGATCAACACACTGACAATTTTGCGGTAATTTGTTATAACTGTTTTGCATAATTTGATTGCATAAAAAAACCTCTTTCTTAACTTGTTTATTTTTTGGGGTAAAATATGTAGATTTGCGGGTTATCTAGAATTCAGATGCATGTAGGAGCAGGTAGATGTTTTCAATTATCTTGAAGTGTGAACTGCCTAATTAATTTAACTGTGAAATTTGATGCCATTTGCTAATTATTTTAAGTACAGAAATCCAGATTAAATTATGTCCATGAAGACAGCAGTTAAAAAATTACAAAGCAATATAGAGATAAGTTTATGAAATTAAATTTTCATTCTTGTAGTATTTGCAATGTCATCATTGTAATTGTTGTGCTTTTGACATACAGTTCTATTCAGATAATACAGTAATAAAAACCTGGGGCAGAGGTCAGTCTCAGTTACCAACAAGGGAGGGATTGTGATAATTGTCTGTACTTCTTAAATAGCAGAAAATTGAAGGGTTATCATTTGCTCTGCAGGTATTATCAGCTTGTCTAATCTTTACCTGTCAATACAGGCTAGGATTGTCAGAGAAAATTGCTGAAAATCTTTTTTTCTGAACAAAAGGAACATCACAGGCATCAACACTGCAAGTTGTTCTTGATAGCTACATAGTCAGCTGAAATATATTTAAATAATGCAACTAGATAAGGGGCTGCCATTTAATTTCCAGCAGGGTGTTGGGGGGGGGGGATATTTTATTCTTTTGAACAAAAATTTCTAGCCCTCAGATAGCTTGTCAAAAATTATTCTAGCTCTGATTTATAGAAATAGCAAAAGCTATTATATCCATTATGTTAGTTGAAAAAAAAAGAATTATCTTGAAGTAAAAAGAAAAAAATGTTCCAGTTTGAAAGAAATTTCCATATCCCAGTTGCCCGAAATTAAATGTTTGGTTGCTAAGAACTTTTTCTATAGGGTTTGGCTTCATTTGCCAATGAAGGCAAATTTTTCACCACAGAGATAGGGTCAGGACACCTGCTCATTTCACTACAGACCGGAATTTTCATAGTTTGGAGTTTTCTGTTAGATTTGGCAAATTTGCAGATTTTTCTGTGAAATTTCTTATAAAATTTGTGATTTCTGTATAATGTGTAAATATTTCTAAGCATTTTTGGCCAATAGAAACAAAAATTTGAGATCTTAATTGTTAGATTTGAATTACTGTCGATTGTGATATATTCAGTACAGACCTCACTCTCTATAAGGTTCTTCATTACAGCACTTCCTGCTTATAAGGCAAATTTGGTCATGAATCCTATCTCATTAAGTGGTAGTAACACAGTTGTATGTATCGAGTACTGCATTATAAGGTGGTCTCACTATAAGGTGGTATACTGTAATGGCTTCTTGAATGGTGTTATAATGAGGGAATGCTATACATGGTTTTATATTACGTCAGATAGGGAGAAGATCAATTTCCTTGTACTCATATTCTTAAGAAATGAATTTCATGTACAATGAAGTTTTAGAGAAACTGGGGTTTTGTAGACTGAGTGCAGAAATGTGGATGTTTTACAAAATTTTTTAATTGACACTGGGGTGGGAGATTTTATTTTAATCATGTAATTGCTGTATCACTGAAACTGAAGTAGTGTAAGGTATTGTCTTGTATGCTGCGAAAATGTGCACACAGACTCTATAAAACATGCACACAAAGACATATTTTTAATGGCATTGTGATGTAAATTTTTCAGTATGGTGGCATTACAGTAATCTGTTGTGGATAAAGATAGAATAGTGTGCAATAAAAAGCTTGTTTACTAATGTCATAATAATGTTACTTACATTGCTGAGTCATTGTCCTTGAAAGTTAGACTCTGAACTCTACTGCTAGTTAGAATTGTTGATGTTGTAAAGGTATATGAAATGCTTTTAGTTGCCTACAAACACCCTGTTATTTTGCTGCATTAACTGTGTTCTAAATGTGATTATCTGTCATTAAAAATCTTTTTCCCCCCCCCCCCCCCCCCATTGCATATACTCACACTCAGGTCTCATTACTATGACCACAGGCGTATTCAGGATAGAATGAGGTATTACATCCGTAGTCGTATTCAGGATAAAATGGGTTAATGGATAATGGAATTGTTGATTTGGTGGGGTTTTTTTTAAACTTATTTAGTGCAGAGGCAGTTGGAGTAAAGGGATGCATGACAGTAGCTGTCCCATGCTGATCCAATGATAGGATCTGAACCTGCACCCTTTCAATCACTTATCTGGCCTGCTAACCACAGAGCCACCAGGTGGTGGGAAGGGAAAATGGAAGAACATTTTGACGTTAATAATGTTTGAATGGACTGAAGTGTTGGGCGTTAAGTGCTTTGTCAGCATCAAGGCCTGAGTGGTCTAAAGCACTCTCCATTACGGATCACTGCCATCTCATCTCTGTCTGTGTGGGTTCGAGTCTCAGATTCAGCCAGTGTGGGTATGTGAGAAAGCTTACCAGTAGCTTCTTGTGGGTCGGTGGTTCTTTCCAGGGTTTTCCCGGGTTCTTCCTCCACCATTATACTGGCTGCCATGTGTAGCCTATTCTGTGCTAAAAAATGGCGTTAAACCCTACAACAACAACAACAACAACAACAGCATCAAGGCAGTGATATATGGTACTGTCTTACTGGGGCAGTAGTATTTTCCTTAACTCTGATAGGGAGATCTACACTACTTAAAATGAAACTTGAAAGGGTTGATGTTATTTGCTTTACTTTGAATGGGCAGTGGATATAATGCTTTTACTATGTTCTTAAACTATGTAATTATTTGGTCATTAATTAAGCAGATGTAACTATTATTGTGAAATTTTATTTGTTATATTTGTTCAGTTACTTGTTTAACATTGGGCCAGTGAATATTCTTATTTTAAATGAAATTTCCTGATCAAATTATTGTTTATTTCAATGATTTGATCTTTCTGAGATATTACAAAATAGAAAGGTCAGATTTTCCTTAATATGAAGTCTCTTACTTGTGATCTTACCGCTTCGGTGGCCTAGTGTTTAGAGCATCCGCCTCGGATGCGGGAGGTCGCAGGTTCGAACCCCGGCTGAGTCATACCAAAGACTAAAAAAATGGTACTAACAGCTGCCTCGCTTGGCACTCAGCATTAAGAGGTTAGTGTTAGAACTGGTCGGCCTGGTGTCAGGATAATGTGACTGGGTGGGACATCATGCCACATGTCTGCAGCATGATGCCCCAGTGCTAGACATCACTATAAACTGTCACACTGCAGACATCGTAGCGATATGACTGAAAAATTGTTAAAGCTATGTTAAAAATCTAAATCACACTCACACACTTGTGATCTTTAATAGTGTCTCATCATCAATTAATAAAGCTTTAGGAAATACCTAATCTCTCATTTTGTAGTTAGGTACAATATGATCAAGATTTAATGGCAAGGTGAAAGGCCACCATATGTACTTACTTATAAGATGAGTAAAAGTGCAAACAAGACAGATCCTGATCTGCCATAGCATAATGCACCAGCAAATCAGGGTCTGTGTTGATTGTTCTACTGATTACTCCAAACAGACTGCATAAATGCCAGCTCTTTATGTGAGGCAGATCTGGTTTAGACTGTGCAGTTTGCTGTTGGACTCATAAGTGAGTATATATGGTATGTAGATATGCCTATTCCTTGCATACAGGTGTGCATGCATTATATCAAATAACTCTTAAGTTATCTAGGTTAATAAAACTGTAGGATGTTTTGGGGGACATTATATGTCATGTAATAACACCTTATCAGTGTTGTGCCTTATACAAGAGACATTCTCTCACTCCAAACTCCAATGTCCTCATAATTGAACAAATCCCTCTCTCTTGATCTTTATAAGGGAGATAGAGGTATATAAAATGCTCCCCCTCCCCCAATCAAGATGCAACACTGGCTTATGACATCACAAATGATGCCATGTTATGCAAATACAGTACATGTTGTTTTAGGCATGTACATTTGCTTTAATGGGTTTTCACTACACAATCTTATGATTATATTAAATAAAATTATTTTTCCATCATGTGATAAGTATTACTTTTGTGCTCATATTAATTGAAAATGCTGAATAATTTGAGTTTTTTGATTGCCAAGGTTTGCAAAAGATATAAATTACTAGGGATGGACGGGTACCCAGCCCTGGCTGGGTAATGTGCACTACTTAAGTTGAGGCTCCTGATCGATATGTGTACATTGTATTTTCATTGATCTTCAAGAAAATCATGATTATAGCATTTTTCTACAACTGGGCAAATGGTACATGTATACAAGAATAACATTGGTACCATACTTAAGAAAGTCAAGAGAGGATAAAAGTGAAACTGCCCGAGACAGAATTGTTACTGTGTCCCATCCATGAAATGAGTCCAAATGAAAGATTTTTCCCTTTTTTCATGATTATAATTGATGAATGAACCAACACAAATTCTTTTGAATGCTAATGTCTCACTTGCCTTGCAGTACCAGATCCACAAATTTAACATAACCACTTTAGCAAGAAAAGTAGCCATTATGATCACAGTCTATTTTTTTGCTTGCTAACATGAGTAAATGTTTCATGCCCATAGCAACATGTCTAGGAGCTGCATATAACCCCAACCCCCCAACTAATAGACCATGAAAAGTTCTTGGATGCCACTTCCATACCAACATATACTTTCAGCATGTGGTGAATTGTAAAGACACCCATTAAATTTCATGCATGTATGCGAGAGTGTGATAATCATTACAAGGCCAACAAAAGAAACGTGTTTCCTATTGCACTGGTTTTAAAATTAGGTTCAACAGGTCATTTTTATTTTATATATTATATACATTTAATGTGATTTTTTTTATGGTTAAAAAAAAATATTCTTAATTTTTTTTAAACCGTGTCGGAAAAAAGTACTATGGTCAGCAGTGAGAAACAGGGACATTTGACTGACTGGAAACACACTTGGAGGTGGGGAGGGCCTAACCTACTTTTTGCCCATAATTGTATCTTTGAAGGACAGTGTATCATTTAGTGATAACTTCAATGGATTGGTCAGTGGTCATATAGAATTGTGCACACGTGATGCAATGAGGTATAATTTATCTGTGCAAAGCAGTTTTGGCATATTTCACAAAAGTAGTTATGATTGCTATATAAATCTAACTACATTATGCTTGAAGACTTTAATTTTCTCACCTCTAATTTTAGCTGGGTCAAACATTCAAAATTTATTATTTTCATTTTAAATCATGCATTTTATTGTTAAAATGCTGTTTTTATATGATTCAGTTGGTTACCCTTCCTCCCCTTAACTAGACATGCAGAGAAAACAGAACATGGGACAGTATCATCAATAAGGATAAATTCTTGTCATGTACACATTTCTCTTTACATGCTGCTTACAGGGTACGCCATTCTCCTTAATGTTCTCCTATCACTGTCGACTTTTTTCTTGAATTAGCCTAAAATGTATGGTCCGGTATATGTCAGGCATAATGTTCTATCTACATCAAGAATGCTGGGTACACCATTCACCAGTTGTAGAGAATCTTTCATGCATAATGCTGAGAAAGACAGGCCGATAAGGAAGTACTCTTCTACTTCAGAAAATAAAAAAGAGCCTATCAATAACTGTATCAAATAAATCAGATCTAATAAGAGAAAGCTCTGGCATCCTCAAACAAAAGCTGGTCTTATTGATTGATGACTTGAGCCAAACTGATTTGATCAAATTTGACCATATGCTTTCAACAGGATTGCCTGTAATAATGCCAAGAAAGATTTTTTCAGGGGTTGAAATCTAATTTCCTGAGATTGAGACCATGTTTGGCTGTCATTTCATAGTTCCATCTCACAAGAGCAAAGTTTGAGCCTCTTTTACAGAATTGACATTAATCATTAAAATATATTGCGGTTTGATTCAGAAGTTTGAATTGGATGCACCATCCGAAAATTTCCTGTTAAGTAGGTATTTGGTTGGCTTAACAATACTAACTGTATATACTTGCTTCCAAGTTGAGTCAAACTGCAAACAACATAGACCCCTGTCTGATGTGGCATAATGCAGCAGCAGCAACTTCTTAGACCTAGATCTGCTGGCACATGAAACACAGGCAGATTAAAGTTTGCAGTTGGATTTGTTAGCAAGTTAAGACATTAGCATTTCTTCAATGCAATATATGTAACACATTAAGTTCTGATGGATCAAGACATATAACTATGGTAATAATATAAATCAGATGGAATTAAATGTGGCTATTACAAAACACATGACACAATCCCTTCCAGTTTTTCATATTATCTTAATCTGTTATTATGATATTCATATATAGCAATATGATATTTGGAATCCCTTGGACATCATTATATGTGGAGTTTACCTCAAGGATATCCAGGTATAGCATCTTTTGTTATAACATGAATTAAGATATAACACTGTTACATCATGCCTCAATTTTTTTATTTTACATTTCCCTTATTCCTGACAGCCAAGCTGACAAACACATAAAATTATAGATTATAAAAAAGTTACAGTTTACAGATAATAGTTTATATTGTTGCACATCAATAATTTTTTTCATTGAGCATGATGCAGTCTTAATCCAGTATGTTATACTTGGCTGGTAGTAAAGTTGTTACAATATAGCTGACTGGCATTTTGATTATTACCCCACCCCCAATGCTTTTACATGCATTCGTCCAATTTTTGATCATTTTTGCTATACCACCCGTCATAATAAAGTCGGCTGCAGCTGTGGATCCAAACTGTTGTGTCATTGTGGGGGATCCTCAGTGTGTGTGTACAGTGCTGGATTAAACCCTGTGGAGGCCCCTAGGCAGTCGAAATCTCAGGGCCCCCCTTGCAAATTATCTCCTAATATGTCAAGATCAAATCAGTTCAATATTATTTTGATCCGTTGTCACGGGGCCCCTAAAAGGCGTGAGGTCCATAGGCTGGTGCCTACTCTGCCTATTGGGTAATCCGGCACTGTGTGTGTACACACACACACACCGATTTGTGGTGAAAAATTGTATCTAATTACTCTAACAGTATCCTGATCCATATGGAAAACTTCGTCAAAATGGGGCAAAATATAGAAAAGTTATAGTGTTACGTATATGTAATTAAATTGCTTGTGTGTTAGTTTTAAAATTCTTTTTTATTTTATTTTTGTTTCATTACATTTTATTGTAATGATTATTGAAAGGATTCGAAATTCTTTTTCAGTAATTCGATATTTTCTTTTAGTAAATGTTGTTTATTTAAGACGTAAAACGTGTTACATGAGAATTATTTTTAGTTAACCTAGTTCGTCTTGGGGTGGGAAGTTTGTAAACAGGCAGTTAAAATGATTGATCAATATCAGGGCCATACTTTGATTGCATGATCACTATGTGTAAACGTTTCTTTATTATTGGTTCTTAAGTGGGGCTACACTGGTGTACGTGATAGATTTCATGTAGTAAGAGACCACATGACCCATCTCGCGAGACTTGAAATGATGTTTTTGGGGTTTAAATACGCGTTCCTAATATTTTTCTGGGAGAGTCGTTTTAACATCTTGAAGGAACAAGGTGTTATTTTTATTTGTTGCCAGATTGTTTGTTTTTCATCTGATTTTTGGATTTAATAATTTATTCTCCTGGAAACTCAACAAGTTGACTTTCTTATAAAAATTTTGAAAGATATTCATGGAAATTTATTCTGGAATTATTTGAAAACAAAGACTGTGATTCAGTTGAGGAATTGTTGATATTTGTACATGGACCACATCTGACATCATCACCTTCCATATTTATATGTCATCGAGATTCGAACCTGGATTCTATAGAACTATTTAGTGATAGGACTTGTGTTTTTCATTCTTAGGATTAAATTGTGGATTATATTGACAAACCGTAAGTCCTATTTACCAATTTTTACATTGTTTTCTAGGGAAATAAATTATTTTATTAAAATATACAAAGCTTGTTGACTTCACTCTTTTCTTCTGTTACATTTGTACAAGCCTACACGTAACAATAGCAAAACAAATTTGTATGATACTGTAATTAGGCAGAAATGACCAGGTGTAGTCCATGACAATTGTCATTTGATAGAATACTGGTAGTTTTGAATAACTTGTGTTGTACTCTAATAATAATAATGATAATAATAATAATAATAATAATAATGACTACTTTCAGAGGGCAACTCATTTAGTTACAAATGAGAAACTAAATCTACCTTGAGGCCCTCTATTATGTACATATATGATACAAGCTAATAATAACAACATGTTAACACACACACACACACACACACACACACACATGCACATGCAAGCAAAAACAATATATAAATAACTATTCACATAAATGCAACATTGCTGCAGTAATGAAATGAAACACAGGAGTATATGAATTCTTGTCATGAGCAGACAGTAGCATTATCACTGTTTGCAGGACTCAAAGTTAAATGGCAGTGCACTAGCCCAAGGTCAGAGAATTTCCAGTTGAAGTAGTTTTCATAATGGTCTCATGGCTAGTGAAGTTCCAGTTGTCACCATTCAGCATTTTGTGAGAAGGACTAGTGAAGATTCAACAATGCTAGTAAATTCCTGAATGTACTAGTCCTTCTGGCTATAAAGAAATTTATTTCACAATATAGAGTTATGCAGAGCCTTTCAGGGAAATTTTGTAGTAAAACAGAAAGTATTCAGAATAATACCAATTTGTTGCTGGTACATGTCAGTGATGTAATGATACATCCTTCATCTTCATGGGCTCTTGACTTGGCACAAAGTTACATAAAGCTTAAATGTGTGAACTTTAAACAGGGATATCAAATGTGCTTGTTCAGTACTTCAGTTTAAATATGAAAGTTAGAAGCAATTTTTAGTTCAGGTAGTTTCATTTAGGCTTGATGCAAAACAGAAACAGGTAACAGATTGGGACTTTTAAGTTTTTCTATTTTTTTTTTCTTTCTCATTGTTGATAAGGCCATTTAATAAAGACTTAGAAACTTTGTTATTAATTTCTAAAAATTGATTTCAAAAATATTGTTAGCTCTGTGTTTCTTTAATGCTTATTGGGGTAGAGGATCTTGCATACTTGTTCATTAAAATTTAAATTGATAAGCTTATTTGAAAACTAGGGCAAAAGATAAGAATTGAGTATTTTAATCCTTGGTTTGCAACTACTTCATGTTTTTAAAATGTGATGAGTTTTTTTGTGAAGATGGAAAAACAAAAACTTGTACTGCCAGACTTAGTCTTAATCTTCATGAAGTTAATTGTTCCTTTTAGAATGCATCATACAGCTTAGTGACCAACACTAATGCAGGGTGTATTCAATTATATGGCTTTATAATTGATTGAGTTTCAGAGAAGGAACGTCTGGAATTAGATAAAATGCACCATCGTACAACATAGACTGTACTTACAGTAGAAGCAGTACACTAAATGCTTCAGATTAAATTGTTTTGCCTATTTAAACATGTTAAAATATTTATTTATGAACTTTTAATTGATCAGCCTGTGTAAATTATGCAGATATACTACTTATCAATGGATGGAGGATTAACTGACAAGAGTGAGATACAGGTGATGCATGCTATATGCCAATTTAGTTTACATGATTTCATTTTCGCACTATTTATAATCGAGAACTAATATTCAGCTTGCACCACTGTGTTCGTTTTTATGCCTTTGCAGGCAGCCTGTGCTGTGACTCACATGCAGCTCACATGCACATCTCATTGCTGTCTCAGAAAATTGTGCATAAATAATCATTACTTGAAAACAGAGGTTTAATTTGCCCAAGAACTTCCTTAATTTACATGTATCCTATGGGGAAAATGACTTTCAATTTAATCCAATTTTAGATTTACACCAGAGCCTCAGGAATACATCATTGGTGTAAATCAAGTGTTACCTGTATTGATTCTTTATTACAGACTTAAGTTTTTAATGCTACACCTCTGGCATCATGTGTTAAGTGATCTGTGTTATGCTGTTTATACTTTACAGTGATCTGTGATCAGCAGTTAGTACTTTACAGGGACCATTGATCCACTATTTTTACCTTACAGTGATCTATGATCAGCTGTTTTACTTTAAAGTGATATCATCAGCAGTTTTACTTTACAGTGGTCCATGATCAGCTGTTGTTACTTTTAAAGTGATCTATGATCACCTGTTTGTACTTACAGTGATCTATGATCAGCTGTTTGTACTGTACATTGATCTGTGATCAGCTGTTTTTACTTTACAGTAGTCTGTGATCAGCTGTTTTTACTTTACAGTGATCTATGATAAGCTGTTTTTACTTTACAGTGATCTATGGTCATAGATCGTAGAACTATGAAAACTACATGCATATATAGAAGGCATGTCAAGGGTCCCATTTATATGAAGTCAGTACATTACTGATTACCAATAGATGGCTCTAAGTGGTCATTATCTACATTTGACTGTAGGTCAGTAGCTTCCAAAAAGTTATTATATATTTATAATAATAATAATAATAATAATAATAATAATGATAATAATAATAATAATGATAATAATAACATGTGATCCTTCCAGCGGTAGGAGAGAAATATTGTTTTAAAGGCTGTCTATTGCATATGCTGTTTCATAGTTGAAATCTACCAATTCTGAAAATTACAAGATTAAAACAAATTTTTGTCGGAAGAAAAATATTTTTTTTTACACATCCTCAAACATTATGGAAACCAGTCATAACCTGTCTAATGCAGACCAGAACTGTTCCACTAGTGCAGTGACCAGTGCAGTGATGCATACTGGGTGATTACTGATCCTGTTAAATATTGTTACACAACAAGCCGCATGTTATGTCCTTGTTGTAGTTTTCGTAGTTTAAGACCCAAGTCAGGATGTTTATTTAGGTGTTTTAAGTAGTAAAGGGATCAAAGATTTCCTGTCATTGCTTATGAATCTTTGATTAAAATTTACCAACCCTTTGCCAGCAGTGAGATAAAAAAGAGAGACTGATCCCATAATGATTTTGGAAGAAACACTTGCACACACATTGAGATTTTTTCTTGTCTTCTTTAATTGTAATTGTGTTTTTCAAGATGTTTTAAGAGGAATATTTAAGGAAGTTCTTATCTTTTTTTGGTCAGTTCGTGTCAAAATTCATTTTCTCCCAATGCTAAATAATCATCCACTAAAACTATTACAAGTGCATCAGTGCTTGGAAATCAGATCATAAATTGAATGAGGCAAGTAGCCAAGGTCTTGAGTTTGCATTGTGTATTTTATGCAGAGTAATTTTAAGAGAGCTTATTGGAAGAAATCACCGGACATAAGCAGAAACCGTCCCAAAGGGAAAATCTGGATCAGACAACTATTTAGAGCCTGAATGTATGTGTGTGCATGTAAAACTGTCAGAATTTTATAAAAAGTCAATCAGGTACCCGTCGATCCTAATAATCAGTAACCCAGGTACCCAAGGGAAATTATATTAAATGTGAACTTGAGCTGCTTTGTTGCAAGTTCATACTTGCCACCCCCTCCCCAGAGGTAGAAGTGTAATTATTACTGATATAAGTGGTAAAAAAAAGCTTAATCTGAGCATAAAAAGAGTAACCTATACATTACATGCCATAATTACAGAAAACCTTATGAAAAACATGCAATTATTTTTGCTATTTATCTGGATTTTCAGTTAGTTAAAATTCTTGTCACAAATTGGCTAAATCCATGTGGATTAGTACAAGAATACAGACACAAAACAGAATGATAAATTATTTATACACTTCACTTTAACTAGTGTACATGTTTATCTTCTGCTGAGGTCGTAAAGTGAAGTTAAGAAATTCTGAATGCTGTATTAGATCACTGTCGAATTTCTCTTTCAAAATTTGTAAAACATGTTCTTCAGTTTAACAAAATATCTCTCCTCTAACAGTTTTCAGTTATATAACATCCATGAGTCACATTGGTAAAGCCCGTTTCACATAATATTTGGCACCATTTTTTTTCTATATAACCTGGTCTGCTGTATCAAACTATAATGAATCTGTGACTGATTGTCTCAGATTCAAGAAACCCATCTGTTTTCTTCTAAATGTGTTGTGTACAATTACTATAAATAGAAAATAAGGAAACTGTTCGATGTACATAGCCAAATCATTGCACACATCAAAAATATAAATCAGTAGATAGAGATCTATGATGGATAAACACGCAGCAACCAATAGTTACACAACACAAGCCTCAAACTGTACTCATTATTCTTTGTTCGCTCGCTCATGGTGTCACCAGATATAATCTCTGATCTGAACTTGGAAATGTTTTTTTCTTTCTTTTTTAACATGAACTGAACGGGTACCCAGTGTCTCAGTTTATTCCCTGGGTTATTATCAATGGCAAATTGCAAATTTTATGAACTGGGTAATCATGTACTGTGGGGAACCTGACTACCTGGGTACCTGTTAACAGCTTTCTGTGTATGTCTTGGGATTTTCAACACAGCTTATACAATTTTAGTCACATAGTCACTGGCACTGGGGCATCATGCTACAGACAAGTAGCATCATGTCCTATCCAGTCACATTATCCTGACACTAGGCAGACCAGTCCTAACACTAACCTCTTAATGCTGAGCACCAAGTGGGCAGCTGCTAGTACCATTTTTATAAGTCTTAGTATGACTCAGCCGAGGTTCAAACCTGCAACCTCCCCCATCCAAGGTGGATGCCATAACCACTTAGGCCAGTGAGAGAGCCTGAATGTCATCAGTGGACACCAGGCAATAAATTTGTGAAGGAAACTAAAAATGTTTGTTGATATTATTTACAGAATTTTTGCAGTGAAACGTTTGTATACAACTCTTTCATTTTCATTTAATTGACAAAACCTAATTCATATTAGTTAATTATTATTGAAACATTGCAATCCGAATATGATTCATCTTTTAAATTTAAAACTTGTGGTTTTATTGTAATATGAAGAGAAGGCATAAGGGCAAAAAATGCCTTTGTTCATTTTTGAGTCACTTTAAAAGGTGTAAAATTTATGTTGATAAGAAATTCTACTGATTTTACTGAAATTCTAATGATCCAAAGTTTAATCTAATTATCTGATGTTCTGGTTCTGTCATATTTATGATAATAACAACAACAACAGTAATAATAATAATAATAATTCAAAAGGGGTAACAACACCAAACAATTTCATGAAATTTATTTTATTTATTTAAAAATGCTCTTTTGACAATAAGTTAACACCTTACTGCTAAATTCTGCAGAAAACTTTGTTTTGCTGTTGAACAGATTTGTTCCCTAGGCTATATCAAATTGTAAGGTCAAAATTAGAATTGCTAGTGGACAAAACTGAGAATGCTGTCTTGCAATGGCTTGAAGCACTAACATCTAATTAGGCACAAGGACTTGACAGCAGCTGTCATTTTATTTCCTATTTTTTGAGAGATCATTCCAAAAGGCTGTAGATAGTTGAATAGATTTTAGGATTTAGGCACAGAATCTCTTATATTTGGACAGAAAGTCTGTTTTATTGGATCCTCTGAATGAATCCTTAATGATCAGATGATTAGAGAACAGGAAGAATTTATGTAGAAACGCCCACACAGTAATAGATTTCTTTCAATTTCAGAAGTGATGTGACGAGTTGCATGTCTGATGACCTTATGAAAGATCCTAGAATATTTATTAGGTAAGTTCTTTTTTTTTGTGTGCTCCTAACAGGAATGAAGGTTTGATAGTTGTTTCTCTTGGTGAATGAAATAGTCTTTTTCCTGCAAACTTAAATGTAGTTTCATAACACAAGTGTAGATCTCCTTTCAAGTGATATGACCTTATACAGGTATATTGGCATTCATTGTTATAATATAGAATCATAATTTATATTTACAGATTCTTCTGTATTGATATTTTAACTACAGCTGTCTGTTAGACCAGTTGTGGAGCCATTTTTATCTCTACTGGTCATAGACCTGGATAGCTTATGGGATTGTCTGTTATCAGTCACCTGTCATCCATCGTTTATTGTCCAGCAGTCTGTTAACACAAGTCATTGCTATTCCTTTTATACTACTTGGAGGATTGCCTTGAGCTTTACACACACATTCATTTCATGGTCTAATTGGTCCAATATGAAAACATTACTGTTCAGATTATCCAGTATGACCAGCACAGTGGCCGTCTTGAAAATCTTACGGCTACTCCTCCTGAATGAATGGCCATGTCAACATCAAATAGCTTATTATGGTGTTGGCCCAAAATAAAATGGTGCAAATCTAATGTCCAATATGACCACCGCAGTTGACATTTTGAAAATCTTGTTATTACTACTCCTCCTGAATGGATGGACATATCAATATGTGTTTTTCACTTAAAGACTTCTCATGATGTCTAGTTGGTCTTAAATGAAAATGGTGCAGATCTTAACTCCAGTATGTCCACCATGGCAGCCATCATGAAAATTTTGCTTTAGCTACTTATCCGGAATTATTGGACATATCAATATTGGGTTTTCAGAGGGGTGTGTATGTGACTTGGACTTGGATTTTTAACGTAGCTTTAAAACAAATTTCAGTCATATCGCTATGATGTCTGCAGTGTGGCAGTTTATAGTGATGTCTAGCACCGGAGCATCACGCCGCAGACATGTAGCATGATCTCCCACCCAGTCACATTATCCTGACACCAGGCCGACCAGTCCTAACACTAACCTGTTAATGCTGAGCGCCTAGCGAGTCAGCTGCTAGTACCATTTTTATAAGTCCTTGGTATGACATGGATGGGGTTCGAACCACTAGGCCACCGGAGCGATGGGTTTTCAAAGGACTGTTGTTAATTGTTCAAAAACTTTTATTTGGTATTACAAAATGAATGTAACCAGTCAAACATGCTGTTTAGTAGTGACTGATAGTTGTTTAGTAGTGACTAATGGTCAGTCAATGTCAGATAAGCCTGAACCAGATCTTATACACAGTAATCTTGGTAACCAAGGCTGTTTGGACTTGTTCTAGCTTTAAACACAAGGAAGATGGTGAATTTTACAACAACAAAGATAAAGCAATGAATTTGCTAATTTAGTTCTGAATTTTACTTGTTGAATTTTTGTGAAGTTCAGTATGTATATAAATAATTGTCAGCTGTGTTAGTTATGTGCCAGATAACTATAATTTCATTTAATTAAATTTGTAATGCCTGTCTAAAGTTGGGCATGATATTACATGGCATTGTCTATCCACTCATCACTTACTAATTGCTTGTCTATCCCATAACTTTTTCATGGTTGGAGAGATATGTTCATGAAACTTTGCCCAAATTTTGTGACTTAACTGTGTATTGTATATCATAACCGTGACCCCTGCCTCAAGGTCAAGGTCATAGCAAGGGGAAAGTAATTCTGTGACTTTGTCTGGAGCATAGATTTTGAACCTTTGAAGATAGTTTAATGGAACTTTGCCTAAGTATATACATTGACTGGATGGTGTGTCACATACCATAATCAAATCCCAGCCACAAGATCAACTACATAGTAAAGGAGAACATAGTTCTGTGAATATTATGCTTGTTGAAGGTAGAACTTCTGAATCACTGAAAATATTTTAAATAAAATTCAGCCAATAATGTATCACACATCACATATTATTGCCATACTCCATACTTCATGACAAAGGTCATTAGAATGGAAGAGGCAACTCCAACACAAACCTTTGTCCTGAATAGAACTTTTGAAGCATGGACAATATTTTAAGGAAACTTGAACCAGTTATGTGTAAGTTAACCATAGACATACCCCTTGCCTCAAGATCAAGACAAAAAAAATACAAATCGTTGACCTCTATTCATATTCATATTTAACTTTTCTTGCTTTACTATATGTATACAATTGCTTATTCCAGTGTAGAACACCAGTGGAAGATATATTTTTCCATCATGTGAGTGCTTTCTCTTATCACATAAGAGTATGCTGCGAGGATAATGCAGCAGTTTGCATCATCATTTAACCATCCTTTCACAGTAATCAAGATAAAAATTCTTTGGAAGACATTTACATAAATAAATGAGTAGCACTTATAGTTGGTATCTTGTAAACTGGACATTTTTTGCATTGATTGACGTAGCTACATGTACAGCTTCTGTTGTCCCATTTTGAGTTCAAAATCCCCAATCTTTATTTTAATTAATTAAAAAGAATTTATATTATTATTTATGAAGGGTAAATCAATTCTATATCAAAGTTGAATTGTGGACTACATTATCAGTTTATTATCCATCTTGATTAATCTTATGGGTAGGAGTGGACTTAATGTTTTAAACATGTTCATATTTGAGTTGTTGCTCAAGCTGTCAGCAGTACACACATTTTGTAGGCTGTTTATTGCCATTAGGTTAACAGTTTGATACTCTATCTTAAAATGAGAAAATTTTCACTGGGTGTTTTGCTCTTTGAAAGCTGCATCAGTCAGTACTCACGATATACCATTTGAATTTGACTCATGTTTCATTTAAGATTGTGAGAAAAATAATTCTTCATTATGTATTATTGTTCAATAGAAAAATTGCAAAAGAGGAGTCAGAATTTTGAATACAGGAACTCTCAGCAAAGCCTTGTGTCAGATGCAGAATTCTGACACTTGGGGTGGAATTCTAATATCCTATGTTAATGTATATGAATGATTCTGTAACTTTTGACATGATAGTGTCTTGTATATTCACAGTTGTACATAGTGCCTGAAGGCCAGAGTCAGAATGGAGTGGCCTATTTCCTTTAATCCAGGCTGTCACTTTGTGATACTTTTCCCAGATCTACACATATCATACAACAGTCAATTCCCTAACTTGAAGGTAAAAGTCCTTTGGAGAAGAAGGTCATGAGACTGTTGTATTATGTGCCATTTGCTATGTTTTTGTTTAAAACAATCTTTCCAGATTCTTTGGAATCCTTGTAAAAGATTCCTGTAAAAAAATGATTTGTGTTTTCTTCTTCTGACAAAGAGCTTCGCTTGGAAAATTCCATGGGTAATTAGGAGGCTGTGTTTGGGATTTAAACATTAAGTCTTGCCCAGGAGTAGAAGAGATAATTTAAAATTGATAATTCTTAATGTCGAAGAGTTAAACAGTCCTGCCAACACTTGGAAGAAAAAGATAACAGCTCACAAGTTGTGATGATTGCAGTTGTGGTTATTTTGGTAGCTGACCTTTATGCCATTGAGCAGGTATTTTTTTTTATGATTGTACAATATTATATATCTTATTGTAGTACTAATAACTTTTGTTGTTGGCCTTTCTCCATTTTTTCTACTTTTTACTTAAGCATAGAGTGTGTTTTGGATGTTTCTGGATAAAATTACTTAGTGACAAGTTTTCAGTTTGATATTCTGTTGGATAGGTCAATATCATTCTGTTTGCACTAAAATGTTCTTAATGACACAAAACATATATGCATAATCTGTGAAATCTTTAGGTGCCATGGGGGAGTGGCCAACCACAGGGGCCAAAACTAGGTTTCAGTCTCAAATGTAAATGCATGTTAATTGCAATGTAAAATATTTCAGAATCATGAAAAACTCCCAATCGCAGTATTTTGCTCTCCAGTATTTTGTCTCTGGGCAAGACATTACCTGCTAGATGCCTTTGGCAAGATATAACTCTCAGTGTGTTAATGTCTTGTTTAAACATCAATCCATCAATCAGTAAATGAATCAGTTAATCCACATTGTAGTATGAGAACATTTGCAGCTACTCTTCTTAGTCCATGTAGAGATTTCTTCAGATTTGTTGCATTAATTAAGCCTGTCAGTGTATATTAAACTCCTTGCTGATTAAGATCTTCTTGCATGCTCCTTTTGAATGCAGACTTCAAATCAGACATTTGCTTCCAACTAAATACACCATAATTTGAACTGAAGGGTTAGCAACATATCTGCTATGACATAAATTGAAATTTACAATAAATCAGAATTCAATGCTGCACCTGTACTTAAAATTTTCATAGGGGAGAGAAAACAAATTTATAAATTTTTGTCTTTTATCAACTTCCCCGTAAACCTCTTGGCCAAGAGTATTTTCCTCTCAATGTGAGGGTTGTCTCCCACCTTTCCCATCACTCATTGAAATCTCCCACATATGCAGAATTATTGTTGAAATTTTCTTTTCCATTTATTCACACCTTGCTCTCAATGTACTTTATTTATAGTGATGAGGCTTTGGTTGCAAGAATAACATTACATGTCATGTCATGCAGAAAGCACAACTCATGAAAGCATATTAAAGGTGACACATATATGCCATCACTGAAAGCCATGTTTACATAATCAGCATCAAATGTGGATAAAGATATTTGTGCAGAAAATCTGTTTGCCATCTTTTTTATAGCCAGATATAATCTCTGGTGTCAGATTATTTTCAGATCTAATCAGAATAATGTTCTCCAGCTCTGAAATCACATAAATGTTTTCATACAAATGGACAAAAACTACTCACATAGTGACCCAAACTTTGGGTCCTTATTAGGAAAAAAAAATTGGAAGACCTGTGCCACAATTAAAAATTCGCCATTCTTATTGAAAATCCTGACCAAATTTTGCAAAAATATCCTGATTTGTCCTAAGCTGACTTTACTGTTCTGTCACATGTAAGAACTTCATTAGATTTAAGCTGGATGTACACAATCATTCATAGGATTGCCTTGATTTATAGTCAGAAGCTGAAACCTTGCTTCTTTGTGTGAAGGGAAGAAAATTGCAAGAAATTTCTTTATTGGATTGTAGTGCGCTAATTGTGGAGTATTATAAATTGCTTGCCTTGAGAGATGCTTCAGTATTCTAGAAGATGGCCATAATTATTTCTTTGAAAGTATTCTGTTGGTAATGATAGGTCATTATGTGGAAATGTCATTAACATTGAGGTAGGAATATCAATATGAATTTATTTTCTGATTGTAGGAGTTGTTTTATTAATTCAGATAATGAATTACTAAATTGGCTCTTATTTAACCTGTTAAAATGTTCATATATATATATATATATATATAT